>VDFB02019696.1:0-37590 GCA_007258455.2 Sequoia sempervirens
CATAAGGGTCAATCAAGCAATCACTTGCACAAAAGATAAGGCACAAAAGAACACGCATAAGATACTTGCATGAAGAAGGAGACAACAAGACTCCAAAAGAGGATACACACCCAAGGAATTCCTTGATACCCTCAAGGTCAAACGGAGCTCCCAAAAACATGAGCATCAATCCTCCACAACACAGGACAAGGTTGGAAAATTCCACCTTCAGAAACGCCATACTAAGGCACTCAATACAAGAGGTCCTATGACTATCTCAGCCCCCAAGCACTTGGAACACACCCATGAAACACACTACAACCACACTCAAGAACCACTCAAGGGTCTCAACCCTTTACACAATGAAAAGGCCAAGCAACAAGAAGGAAGCCAAACAAAACACACCTCTTGGTTGGCTTGCGAGCCTATCCCTCACAAAACATTCAACAAAAGACATGCAAGGGTGGAAACTACAACAAAACAGATTGTTTTCCACCACACACATAACACACCACATTTACACACTACACAACCGTCCATGATACATTCTTCCAGTAGAAAGGATATCGGTGCATTGTGAACTACACCGAGGATCCTATCCTTTCCACTAGTTTTCTGCACCATTGGAACTATACCACTTAACGACAACTTTTGGGCAGACAAGAGAAATCAACCCAAACAGAAAACCACACGAAAGAGAGACAACTAGGTCGATACAATGGGCTCATAGTGTCCAGAGTATAAACCTACACAACTTACAACATAATGGGTCCAACATAATCCCAGAGTTCCCAGTGTTTAAACCTGGGCTCTGATACCATGTGCAATGCCCCGCCACACAACCCTAGAGGAAGTTGCAATTCACCACTTAAACGTACCATTTTTTTTATTTTTATTTATACAAATAACATGTAAGGTGAATACATCTTGCCAACAACCTCTAAGGCCACGAGACAAAGTTTACTTAAAAACCCAATATCAATTAACATTAACATAAACTGAAACTCAAGGCACTTAAGGAAATGAGATAACATACATTCCATACAAGATAATTGACAACAGAGGATAAGAAATACCTCAAGATTTCAATTACATTAATTACAATAAGATTACAATACTCATTCCCCGAATGAGGTAAATCCAAAAGTTATGATTACACTTTACAAATTCCACCTCGATAACAAATGAGGGGTAAAAGATACAATAAGAACTGAGAGAACAAGGCGTGAGAAGAAACCGATTCCCACGAGCTCTCCAACTGGAAACACAAACACACGAACATGAAGAAGAACCAACAGAATAAGATGCACGCCACCCGACCACGTGGAATCCAAAAGGTTCCACTCCCTCCGTGCTAGGAGATAGTAACCAGGAATTCCTACCAAGATCATCTACCACTAGACACGGGTCACACAAAGCTGAAACAAAATAAATACAAGACCTCATCACAAGACGGAACGGGCAAACGTACAACTCTAGGTACGACTCTCACAAAACTGCCACAGGTTACATTTCTTCCCGACATAGAATAGATCAAGAGTGTCACAACTACATAAACAAACTGCTGACTTAGGAAGAGTGTCATCGCATAGTTCGTCAAGGGATATCCTCTGGGAATCTTCCTAGGCCCCGGCCCCCACTACACGGGTATCCTGGTAGCCTCTACCGCATTCCCGGCACCCATGCTTACTCATGCGGAACCAAATACCTCTCGTAAAGACGAGATAGATGATCTTGCCATTCCAGGCCTTCCCGTCTCATCCCAAGTCTACAACAAGCCCTTGGGTCCATGAGCGAGGCATACTTAATCTTATTTAATGTTTGATGCATCCTAAACTTCTAAAAGTTTATTTAGTTATCACTGAATTAACCAACTTGCAAAAGGGTTATCCTGGTGCCACTTTGTGCACCGGCGCCCGATTGCAAGCCACTCTCCTAAGACAACACACATGATCATAATCACAATAGGTGACCAGATAACACGACCCCTCCAATCCAAGGAGGTAACAAAACAAGAAAGCTCACTCCAACCACTGGAGGAAAACAAGGTTAAAACCTTCTCCACACACTAGAGGAAAGCAAAGTACAAACCCACTCCAAACATAGGAGGAAACCAATTACAGAAACCCCCTCCTTTCAAAGGAGGTACAAAATACATTACCCTCTCCTATTCCAAAGGAGGCACAAATTACAAAACCCGAACATGAAAACCGGGTGAAATGACTTGGTGACACATGCACAAATCCCAAGGCACAACAAAATTGACTCACGTACCACAATCCCAAACAAATACATGAACTCCAAACTGGAAGACTTCAACAATGACTCTATTCTCCCAACACTGAGGACGAACATCATAACACTACAAGCATTCCAGACAGTTATGTAAACTAATGTTCGGGTTTCCTAAACCCAGTCAAACACAGTTACATGACTTGCATTTATCAAACATTCGAACCCATTTCTTTCCATGACAAGAAATACGCAAGGAACATATCACATACTCGAAATTTCATATACTAAAACCAAGACATTTAATAGATAACATCATTGAAATGGAGTAGACCAATCAATCACTCTATGCCTCACAATCATGTATTATAAATAAAACTACTTGATTAACAAAACATTTCGATTAAATAATAAGTCATTCCTTTCTCTAAGTTTTGCCATTATATTCTATAATTAAAACACCTTGATAAATAGCACTTAGATCAACAAATCAGTCTCCAATTTCAACTCAACATTAACTAAATCAACTGTACTCATTTCTACTTGAACACAATATGTTTCCAATCAATTTTACTGAATAGTAAAAGCATATGCCCTCTTACCGACATTAAAGAGTTTAATCCAATAATACAACTTTAATTGATCAATTTATAATTTATCAACATCAAAATTATCAATAAACCAACATTTGACAAACAAAGTTCTTTGATTGCAATGAATCATTCGTTAATCCTAAGCTCTTCAATTTTGGTTCCAAGCTAAAGATCATAACCATCTGTGTGAACTAAGACATTTGTTATCCTAAGTTTCTCAAATGTTCTCTATACTTAGAACGTTGTGCTATAAGACATCTAGATGAAATAAATTAATCTTGAATTCAAATTGGCATTAATGACTTAACAATCTGTTAAACATAATATCTACTCTATATTACCACATGGATTACACACCAATGTGATAATCATTTTAGAGAAAGTTCTATTTTCGGAAGTCAATTATCATCTAAATGCGTACCCCTAAAAGATCGTTCCGGGTTCCAAGGTTTTCTATGAAAACATCATTTAAAATCCCATTGAATAGAACACATCTAATAATTTCATAAATTCCGATTAATCACGTTTTTATTCCTTATTATTTTGCATAAACAACATAGGTCTTTAATGTGCATGAAAATAATAACTTAAAGTCTCTTCTTTTGAAATTTACAACCATTTATAAAAATGTCAATTTCTTTGATTTTAATAACCCTATGAATTATTGTAAAATTTTCAACTAACATTTAACATCTTTTAATTACACCGGATAAAATAACAATTTAAATAAAATATTATTTTATTTCCATAAGAATAAATTATGTAGAGTTTAAATTTAAACTCATTTTCTAATTTCCATAAAGTCATAATTTATTTAATTAAAAATTATATTTATATATATATATTTTCTAATACATATAAATATGTTATATATAAATAATATTATAATTTTATAATATTATAATATATATTATATTTATATATATTATTAAACATATAAATATAACTTAACACCTAAAAAAAAATACAAATCCCAATTTTCAAAATTTCTAACACATATATTATTTTCATTTAAAAAAAAAAAACACACAGGGTAAAGGGCCGAAGCCCTAACCCGTAGCTCCCCTGCCTCCTGAGGGCGGCGGGGCTGTGTGCCCTGCACACAACCCACCGCCTCCCACGGTGGCGGAGCTGTGTGCAAAGCACATAACGGCCGTCGCCAGGGCGACGGAGCTGTGTGCCGAGCACCCAGCAACTGCCGGCGGCGGCGGCGACCATGCTGGGGGATTTATCTCCCCACCCCAAACCTAAAAAAATAAATAAATTTTAATTTATATTTTGTTTTCAACAAAAAATAAAATTTCATCTCCCCTCTTCTGGTATAAACCAGAAAAATAAATAAAACAGGGGAGGAAAAAAAAAACATAAATCTATTTTTATTTTAAAAAGGGGAAATTTCAAATTAGCATTCCCAGCTCAAGTTGAGAAAATGAGCCATACTTTTTGCCAATCTCAACAAAATTTAGCCAACAATAAGAGGGTTTAACAATTCAATTTGAAGAGGAGTTTTATCTTGGGTTTTCATTCCAAATCTCAACCATTTTGCAAATTTTCAAAGAATAATTCATGGGTTTTATAAGATTCAACAACCTTTCATAGATTTCTCACACATCCAACAAGATTTTCAACAAGCAATTACAAAGATTAAACTATTTAAAAATGAACAAAACAAACACAAAGAAAAACCTGGTTTCTTCCTCCAAGATTTGAAGCCTTCAAACATGGAGTTTGTTCCAAGTCCTCCATTGAATCCCCTCCAAGCAAGAGTCTCCACCTCCTTCTCAAACCCAAGTCCCAGCACCCAAAACAAAACCTCAAAAATGAAATATATTATCTCCTCAAATCAAATTCAACTCAAATTCAGATTTTTCTCAAATTCAATTTCAAGTTCAAATTAAATTCAAATTTAATTTGCAAACTCCAATTTCAATTCCAAGTTCAAACTCACAAATATCTCATACCAAAAATAGTCAACCATTCCCCAAAACAAATATCTTTTCTACAAAGTCCTTATATTTTGAAACCTTTGAACTTTAAATAACTTAAAACAAAATTCTATTTTTTTCAAATAAAATGTAATACCTTTTAATTTAATTTAATTTATTTATTTATTTATTTATTTATTTTTTTTCTTTTCAACTTTTATTTCTAAAAGTAAAATGTAAAGCATAATTCCAATTTTGATTTAACCCAAAATCTAAAGATGCCTACCCAACCAAATTGATTTAATTTAACCCTATTAATTTAATTAGTTAATAAAATAAATCTAATTCGTAATCAGATTATTTATTAATTAAATTAAATTAGTTAATTAATTATTCACTAATTTTCCAACATTTCAATAAGACCAAACCATCATCATTTATAAATTTCAAAAGTCATTTAATCACTTTTAACTTGCAATTAAACACATTTAGTCATAAATTAAACTACACAAGTCATTTAATATACTTTACCCTTGAAATTAAATAAACACTCAAGGGAAACTAACCAAGTTAAAACAACTGACCCAGACGACAACCCAACAACACGCTATGACTAGGGTGACGACTTGGTTTGGAAAACCTAGCTACTATCTCCCAATTAATTTTTCGTTGGTCAATGGACACGCTCAGACCTGGAAACCAGGTGGAGTCGATGTCATGTACCTGCCAACCTGCAACAAAGAACATGTCGAACGTGCAACATATATATGCATATTATGATCAAACACGCCGTGAAGAGGAAATCTCAGAATTGTAGGGCACTCGCAAGCAAGTGATACAATCCGTCCCCTTCACCAATACACAATTACTAATGATTCTAACATCAATGATATGATCACAAGCATAAAACATCATTTAATCAGCTATATTCTAAATTACTCCAAATCATGCCATATAGATAACATCAGAGTAAGATCCCATCACATCAACCTATAATTTCACATCGTTTAATCAATCATGATCACAAGTAATCAAGTTCCAAAAGTCAAGGCCTGTTCAAACACAATCGACACAACATGATATAACATGCACATTACTAAATAGTTCATGATTAAATAATCACTAAGTTTCCAGTCACAACAAGCATAATCAAACCTTACCAAGAAAGCAGTACCGATCCAAATGTCCAAAATGGAGGGGTGTTACAAGCCGAGACACGTAAAATAACCCACAAACAAAAGAATAATTTTATTATTCAAAAAATGGAGCTTCTTACATATAGAGGATCTCAAATCCCCAAATTCTACAACACATGCAATTTACAGAAAGCTACAGAATAACCCTTTCGCAATATGCAAGCTTATCCCTAAAAAGTTACCCAAAAATTAGAAACCCGCCCATAAATAGAGCTCCTCATTAGTTTGGAGCCAAAAAAATATTCAAATTTGAGTTTACGCAGTTTCGCACCGAAAATTACAACTTGAAGTTCAAATTTCAAAAGAACATTTGCAATTGTATCTTCTAGAAAGTGCGCCAACTTCCTAGGGCCATAACTTTTGATCTGGGGCTCTGATTCATGAACTGTTTGAACCATTGGAAAGGTCTCAAAGTCAAGAACGTGCTCAAAATTTTCTATGCCCATTTTAGAAAGTTTCGGGGCCATTCTGAGAGCTCTAAGTGCCTCAAATCCAACTCGGAAGCTTTTTAGGTGCAAATCTGGGAAACTAAAACTGAAATATCTTTCAACCCAGGAATAGAAAATAAAAACCATAAATTGGGAATTTCATTATGACGAAAAGGGTATCCAGAAATGTAAAAACATCTCAAAACTGAGAAACTTGAAATTTAACTATTTTTGGGTGATGCAAGATTGCCCTTACACCACTGGATGCTCCTGCATCAATCCCTTAATTCAAAATTAGTTAAAGCACAAAAATTTGATCTCTAGAATACTAATCCACATTATGAGCTTCCTCAATAGCATAAAAATTAGCACTATAAGCTTTAGGAAGTGTTCTCAATACCTTTTTCACAACTAACAGCTTTCCTCTAGCTTTCCACCGAGACTATTGATAACATTGATAATTTCATCCACTTAGAGCAAGTAGCTAGCAATATCTTCATCTTCAGACATCCTTAGGGTTTAAAATTTGGCTTTGAAATTATGCATATTTTCTTGCTTGACCTTATCATCTCCTTCATAAATTCTCTACAACTTTTTCCATTTTACTCTAGCAGTTTTGAGGTTTATCACCTTCAAAAGTTCTAAATTAAAAAGTCCACTCAAGATTGCATTCTTTTCTTTGTCATTATTCTCATAATCCCTGATCTTGTCATCACTTGTCAAAGGAGTAGTAAGCATAGTATATTTAGTTTCAACTGACTTGCAAACAAAAAATCCTAATGAGACAAGAAAAGCTTTCATGTTGGCTTTCTAGAAAACATAGCTTGTTCCATAGACACCTTGAAACCATTCTTGTACACCATCCAAATCTACCTCAAGTGAATAAGATTCTTCTAAGGAACCATAGCTCTTATACTACTTGTTAGAAACACAAGACAACTAAGAGGGGCGTGAATTAGTTGTACATTAAAATCATCAAATCCTCATGAAACTTAAACCCTTATTAACTTTCATATCCTTAATAAGCATCCATAGAAAGTAAATATATGAAACATAAATACAATAACATCATACATAAGAGCACCAAATTTACATGGAAAATCCTAATCAAGGAAAAACCATGGTGAGGATTAACTCATATATATATATATATATATGAATAACAACACTGAATACAATAGGATCACTACTAGAAGGGATCAATGCCAGAAGGGCTCACTATTTGAAAGAAAGAAGAATAGAATAAGACTGTCACAAGGAGGTTCACTATCTCAAAGAAACAAGAATATGCACCATAACAACTCATACACCATCCACAACATTCATCTCACTGACTTTAGTAAATTCAAGTTCACCCAAAATGGAGACACCTACTCACTATATTTGGTAGCCTTAGCAATTTAAGCTCACACTCAAATCACCACACTTGATCATATTTTCATTTTAAAATAGACCTCTCAATATCTCCAAAAATTAACCTTTCTTATATATCCTCCATGACCTCAAACAACCTTGTTTAGGTCAGCCCAATCAAACATGTAAACCTCAAATGTGCAACCAACAAATAGTTCATAACCAAACACTTACCCGATGGAAGGAAGTGAAGGAAGACCACACCAAAGGATTAACTAGAACCCAAATCTAGATCGACACATTTCACCACGCTTCCACAATGGATGAAGCACATGCACAAGTAATCCTAACATGACAGGTTGGCCAAACCTATATTAACACTACCAAACAAGCAATTCACTCTTCACTAGGTTTGAAAACATATTATGGGTGACATAGAAACACTCCACAACATCCACACAACATTCCAAAATATTCCATCACCATCAGAATATTTTGTAACACTTCAACAACCACCTACAATTGAGAATACTATCATCCTGTGCAACCAACCACACTGCCATAGACATACAAATCACTAACCAACCTTGCAAAACAATTGAACAGACAAAACTCCAAGGGAAGGTAGCTATATTAAATATTACCATGTTCCAAAATTCACAAGACAAGAAACCCCAACATTGAGAAATACGAAGCAATTCCATTTCTCCAAACAACCTTCTTCACAGTCCAATAGATTGTCAAACACGTCTTCCACTATTGCATGATCTAGAATGGATACAAAACCTCTGAACACCTTTGATAAACTCATCCAAACTACACAAGAACATCTTCAACCATGAAGAAATGTGAAGCACAACAAAAAACACAACTTTGTCACCTTGTAGACTCTCTTATTTAAATTTTCTCAAAATTACTTGGAAACCAAGTGAACTAGCTACATTAACAACATCACATACACCTTCTCATCACAACCATATGTACTAGAGATTACAACAATTTCCCCATCTACAACACCAACAAACTCTCCACCTACAACACTTGCTCAACACCACACTAGAGGTTGACATAGGTTGACATCAATGAGAGCACAAATATTCAACATAAACTTATAGAAGACATAGCAACTATATACCTAAAGGATGTAGATATCAAGTTGGGTATAATGAAATGCACTATTAACTCTAAAGTTAAAGAAAATCCTTTAATATTATAATTTAAATTCTAATTCAAACCAATGATTTTATGTTAAAGATCTTTAAATCCTATTCCAAATACTAGAAATAAAATAGAACTTTGTGCTGCAAAAAACTTTAATGAAACAACTAAGGAAACAAGAGTTGTGTAACAACCTGGGAGATCAAAATTGTGTAAATCATATTCAATTGCAAAAATTTCTATTAATAATTTTGAGAACTTATTTTACTTCTAAAACTTATCAAACCAAGTCAAGATCACCCTTAATAAACCATTAAACACACATAGAACATACCTTGTAGAAAACAACATAAAAACATGTCTAATCGGTGGCTAAGTAGTGGACCTTGCCTCCCAAGCCAATTGACAACAACACTTAGAAAATTTGCAAGATCAACTTAGAACAATATTGCTTAAAAATGATATTGATTTTATACTATCTCCACTTGAAAACATATATTCTATGTGAGATAGATTATATAGTATTTTGCATACAAAACATAGTATCCAATTTTATGCTTACGGTTTATAGTCATATGGTTGAAATACATTGATCAATTTAAGAAAGAGTGAAATGGCCTATGGCCACTCTTTCTTAAGATACCAAAAATCGATTACATAATAATATACCAAACATTCCTATTTAGATTTAACTAAAAACAAAAAATGGGAAGATATCGATAACTTCCATAAGAAATCTCCATCACTCTTTCTCATGGCTATAGGAGGCCTATTTCACATATAACCACCAATATTAGTACTAATAGAAAATTAATTTCAAAGTTATAGTTTATCCTTTAACTCATATTAATCATATTTTTATTAATAAAATTATTATGGCAACCTAAAGGAAAAGGTGAAAACATAGGCTAAAACAAATGGAAGAACTAGGTAGACTTTTATCCAATCAGGTCGATGCATGGCAGTTAAGGCAGGGTCCTTAGCCTCTAGTTGTTGATATGACTAGAGGAGTGATTCTTTCCACTAGGACACCATAGGGGTGCAGTGAAATTGGTGTGCACCCAATGGTGCCATTGTGAGAGTGGCTAGTGAAAAACAAAGGGATTCAGGCATGTCAGCAAAATATTCAAACAATATTTCATCTTCACAAAAATTAAAACCATTTTTGATAAAATTCAAACTCATCACCAAAATATGACATCACCATGTATGCATGCTTGTGCATGCATGGTATAGCCACTGGTTTTTTACTTTTTTTCATTGTTTCATATGGTTGTTGATAAATTACACAATCCTACATTAGATTTATTTTGAATGCCTACACCTACACATGCTAGAACCCACACACCTACATACAACATGTATAACCAATACAACATATGGATCTATACACCATACATATTTTGTATGATTTTACAAAATTTTGAACCTATCCAGTTTGATGAACATGACTGCAGTCTCAGTATTGGTGAATTTTCATGTTGTGGTAGTTGTGATGGAATTGATTCATATCATTCCTCTGTTGATCATGATTTTCCTCATGGAGTAGGAATTGAATCTTTTCTTCGAATAGAAATTATGATGATAACAATGGGAATGTTTGTTTTCTTGGGAGTTCTTCATGTGAAGAGTTCTTAGAATGTGAATCAATAATTTCAACTAGAAATGAGGTGGAAAATTTGGAGATGGTTCTATATGTTCTTCAAGTGGTTACAATTATTTTGACTATGATGATGATTTACAAGACTTAGATCTACATGCTAAGGAAGAAAAAGTTGCCATAACAAAAATGAATATAATGAATAATCCTTTATTTGATGAGCCTCCATCCCCACCAACTAATTGAGGTAATGATCCTTATTGGTGCAAAGATAATCCACTTTTTCAAGATTCTGATGAAGCATTTGATGCTTGGTCAGGATATGGCCATGGGAAAACATAGCGGTACACTGATAAATCTTTTGAAAGTAGTTTTTATGAGTCTTTCACATTTGGGATTAATGTTGTAAGTAGTATTAAAGATCATGATGAGATGAAAGTTTTTGAATATGATTTCTCTTATAGGGATGATCCATAAATACTTCAATTACTCTAGGGATGCAATGATTTAAGCATCCATAGTACCAGTTTCTCACAAGTAGATGGAAAAAATTCATTGGAAATATACTTGGAATGTGATTTGAGTTCATAATCAATGGAGTATTCTATTGGAGTGAATGAGGAAGAAAGGTAAATAGTGCCACTATTCCAGGTGTTTATCCTGAATACAATACTAGAAATGATGAAGGAACTGAAGAATGTGTTGGTTCCTCAATTCCTTATGGCCATCTGTATGAATTATAGATGGAAATATTAGTTGCACAGGAAGAGAATGGTGTGCACACTAGTCAAAGGGAGGGTTCAGTATTGAATGAATAGATTATGCATCATGATACACATATGGATCATGAATTAGCTATATTTCCCATTGATAATGAGGAAATATTTGATGAATTATCAAATATTGTTGACATTACAAAGTTTTTTGAGTTGCATGAAGAGTAGCTAAATGATACAAATGGCATGGGGTACGATGTTGATCAATATGAATGTGCAATTGAGTTCTTTGCTAATGTTCCTCATCTCCTCAACATGATTGTGTATATGTTTTCATCCAACAAGATAAGTATTAATGAAGAGAACAGGGACCTTTATCCAACTATTTGTGAATAATATTTAAACCATGAAGGCTTGGCTATGTACCCATATTACAGTGACCAATACAAAGATGACCTTGAATATGCATCTTATATTTTTGATGTATTTGGGAATGATTTGCATAGTGCAAAACAAAAAGTGTGTGAGGTTTTTCAGTTTGATATGCAAGATGTCTAAGTACATGATAGCAGTAATCAAATGTATTATGAATGTTTCACTTTTCCAATTCACTCAAAAAAAAATAAGTTGGATCATTTTAATGAACAAATGTATTATACACATTATGGAATGAATTAGTTTCAAATTTTATTCGATTGCACTCCTCAGCCAAATATATTTTGTAAAGATGAGGGAATTTTTGGAAACATGACATTACATGTTGGTCGTGTTAACGAAAATGTCGTTGATTGTGTAATATTGCTTGGTAGAAGTGTTGATCCATTACATATATTTGAGGATAAGGTTTTTTGACAGAGGAAAGGACAACTTTTAAGTTTAGGAGGCATGGGGCCTCCAAGTTTGGGGATTGAAGCCTATGGAACCGAGGAGGCTTCTAAAATCTAAGTGGAAATATTGTACTATTATGTAAATATTGTATATAGGTTTGGTGTGTCTTTTTTCTATTGTTTCTACTTGCCTTGTCCGAGTAAGCTCCTAGTTTTTGTGCTTCTTTGTTGGTCTACTTCACCTGAGATCTGGATTCTCGCCATACCCACTAGGGGTATGCATCCTCAAGCATGATCCACTTATAGAGCTTCCAATTTTTTTGGAAAATTTTGAGAAAATCCTATTTTTGACCGTGACTATGAGCTTCTACATCCAGGGATGGGTTAAGGTTTTGGTCTAGAAACCCTCATTTTTCAATTTTTCATCATAAACCCTTTGGTGTTTTAATTCTATGTTGACTTGTTAGAACTGATTGCCAGTCACTTAAGTCAACACTTAAGCCATTCATAAACATACTTTTACTGGCCCATTTGTCTAGATCCATCAGTCACATCATGCTTTCTATCGATTTAAGTTTGTCCTAAGTCAGACCAAATTATTTTGTCAAAAGACTTGAGTCCTAAGCCTTTACTCTCGAGGGTTCAAATCTCATTAATCTCATATGGCCCCTTTTTTAAGACATCCTTTTTGCACATGGGGAATATCTATTAGCTCAAGTGGTCATTCATCACTGAAATTTTTTTCCTCTAGTAGTTTTTCTATGGCAACGGGCAATGGACCTTGGTTTTCTTTGGCATCGCTCATCATTGAAATCTTTCGGACCTTTGGTCCCACTTCAGCAACATGTGATGAACATGCATTGTGTTCCATCACATCGTCATTGAAATTTCTCGTACTCCTTTCTAAGTTTCAGTGATGAAGATGAATTGAAGTAGTGCGATGGCTGCATGTCAACATTTTATTCCATCAATTGATTAGCCCATCACTGAAGACATTTTTTGCTTCAAAGTAATTACTACGACCAACAATGGTCTTGATTATTTGAAGGTATTGCTAGAAGGGCTTCATTGCTGAAATGCTCAGGAAGGTTCAACCATGTACCGTGACCAACGATGGGGTTTTCATCTTGGAATATTCCCTTTGAATGAGAATTACTTCTCATCACTGAAGATTCAAAGCAATGTAAGGAAACTTTTGTGACAATTAGCAAGTTGCAAAAAATGTGGCTGAGATGTGGATGGTTACATGGCAGCTCTTCAACATACCATCATTGTTTCCATGTACAGATGAAAAGGAAAGTGGCAATCCTTAAGGGGCTTCATTGATTAAGTTTTAAATCCAAAATGATCAACGACCAAGATTAAGCATGGAGTGATTGATTTTCTATTCGCTCAAGTGAGCCCGAGTGGTCATTAAATGCTATACACTCTAATTCCTCTATTTAATGAGGATCTCCTATAGTTCATGTCATCATCTGCAATTATCAAGGTGCTTAAATAATTGTTGTAAGTACTAGAGTAATGACATATGAGTGCTAACAAAATAATCATAGGAGCAGTGGTGTAGTATCCCTGGATCTGTAAGTGTGCATATGTGCAATTTAGCTATCATTTTCTAGTTTCCTAGGGTGGTATTGCTTATGTTGCTTGCAATTGTGCTCTGTGTCATTTTATGTTGGACTGGTTTGGGTTTTCATTCCTGTAAGAGGGGATTCTTGGGGTTTTGGCTGGTGTATCTTCTGTAAGGTGGGTTGTTGGTCGGTGTGTTATTTTGGGTAAAATGGGAAAACTAAGTATTCTAGTTACACCAATTAGGAGGTAGAGGAGGCTAAGCATGTAGGAACCTCTTGTTTATGTGCCTAGATTTAAACCTAATACAATGGAAATTCCAATAGTCTCAAAGGGAAAAAGAAGTGTCTATAAGAAGGGTGAGAAAACTATTGTCTAGAGTACTTACAATCTGAGGAATAGGACCATTTCAGAATAATTGGTCAAGTTTAGGGGGAAAAGGCTTGTCGATCCTAAGAAGAAATTGAAACAAGAGAATAAGGGTCTTAAGGTTTGTCTTGGGAGGTGTAATGCTCCTATTAAAGTATTTGATAGATCTTCAAGTGATGGAGAAGGAACAAACCTTGATTGTGGCCATTGTCCTATTTCCCTAGTGCCCTATGGTAATTCTAACGAGGAAGTGATAGTAGCTACTTCAATTTTAGTCAAAAGACTAGGCAGGGTAGCATCTCGTTTCTTCCTATGTGTTGGTGCTTGGTTTTTGGGCTCTTTGTGCTGATTTGATTCGCCTGTGGCTAGTTCGTTAATCTACGTTGTTGGTATTGATGGTGATTTTCCCAGTTTTTGGTGTGAACATGCTAATTTTGATGCAATGATAATGACATCTTTTGGAAGGCTAGCCAGTTCTTCTTCAACCAATTACGTGGTTCTCTTTTTGCATTTTTCCTTCTCGTGGTAAGAAATGATTAAGTGTAACGGTCTGAGAAGTGGGCCTAATTAAGATGAAATTAATTTTGGAATGCATATGAAACATAGTTGCATTTGAGTCAGATGATTGTTGCTCCCTTGTATTATAAAAGGACTTTCATGGCTCTTTGCAAGGGGTTCAAATTTTGAGTCTAGTAATGGTTTCAGTAGAATCTAAGCTTAGGAAGGAACATACTATAGAAAATGTGAATGAATAGAATAGTACATTGTATTGGGTATGAGTCTTGTATGTAATAGTCTTAATTTAGTTTTATAGAAGCTACATATATCAAAAGAAATCTTATTTCTGAAAATAATACTCTCCTATGTACCTTTTTCGCAAGTTATAAATGAAAATATCAATGGTGTTCTCCTTTATCTTTAGTTGTTTGATTGAATGTATGGCTCTATTTTTCCTTTAACTCAAAGAGTTAATTAAATGCCTGAAGAGGGTCATAGATTTGTAAGAAATTTCATAGGATTTGGTAAGGGGTTATGTTCTAGGCATTGTGAGTTTTCATATTGCAAAGCATTATGGTAATAGTCCACCAATTTCTGAGATAAATAGAAGATATATTACTGGTTATTATATATTTGACTTCATCATCCCCATTGATGAAGCACTGGCCTATAATTTGTTAAATAAATATTGCAAGTAAATGAGCTATTGGAACACCTACCTATGGATTTGAAATAAGAACAACATTCATTTAAAAATCTTTCAATTATGAAGTATGAGTTTGAGTATTCCTGGATTCCTAGAAAATAGATGATTATTTACTCAGAGGTTTTCCAAATCTTTAGTTAATTATGTTTATTTCCAATTAATAGGAATCAATTTGTGTATAAATGTGTTCTCAATTAGACAAACATCACTTGAACAGGAACACCCTCCTAGGTCCCATGGAGCCTACAGTGTAGAAGTAAAGACCTTAGAATCCTTTACTCATTATGTTGGCCACTAGCCTAGAAACTTCTTGAGCATAAGGGCTATCTACCCTTTAGAGAATTTCAAGGTTTTGCTGGAAAAAACACCAATAGTAGCCACAATAGCTTAATGTGTGGCTCCACAATCTCCTCCTGAATCAGTTCATCTAAGCAATATCACATATCATCTCACATTTGTAAATATGATTGTTCCCTACAAAGTGTACAGTCTTGTCATGGATAGGAACATGAATGATGCAATGAATGTCATCCAGGGTGATCATCATCTCACCCATAGGTAGATGAAAGGTACAGATGTCAATATCCCATCTCTCAGCTAATGCCATTAGCATGGCATCATGGTACCTAATTGGAGGCATGAGGTATGCCTAGTAGATACTAGTAGTCTACAATTTTTGAACATCCACCTCTGATAATGTCGATACTAGGTCTCGTAGGTGACACAATTGTTTGTCGCTGAGATGTTGTCATGGCCGAGAGGGTGTCTAACAAAAAAGAGAAAAAATATGTCCTATAAGCATTTTAAAATCTAAAATCTTTACACAAAATCAAAAAGTGTGATAAAGTTGTTCTAGTGCACTTTGTAATGGTCCTAGACACTTTATTTCCATTTTGGGACATTTCACGTAGAAACATGACACTTTGCAAAAAATGGGCCACATCGCGACAAAAGGGGACACTTTGCAAACTTTTCTTTCAAGGTCCTAAATCAACCTAGAAATGCATAAAAACAAAGCTAAGGTATAGAAAATCAACTCACCTGGTGTTGAAAGTTGCCTTGCGCTACCTCCTCTCGTAGCATATCAAGTCTTGGGGGCCTGTACTCTCATCAACTTAGCATTTTCACCTACTCTTCAACAAATTCAAACTGCAAGAAGGTAAAAGACAAAATAATTTCATTTACTTCACTTTTTACTCTTATATATGTTAAAATTAGGGTTTTACTATATTAGGGTTAAAAGTTCCTTTCATTCAAATTAACATAACAGGGGCTAGAGAGCTCTGTTTTCAATGTCATTTATTGCATTAGAATTGTGATTCTACTCCCATTCTCATCAAATGTATATCATTATGTGGTATGGTACTTGAAAATAAGCTATGATATGACTTATCCGATTTGATGTGGCTAGATTGCTACCTTGATTCCACCTACATAAAGAAAGTAGAATCAAGGGGTGCATACATCTACCCTCAAATTTGATTTCTATGAGAAGTTAGATAAGAGTATTTTTTAATGACTAATGAATTTGTGTTGTAGGATGTAGTTCTTAACATTGTGGTCTTGTGGATATCTATAGTAGGGCCTTCATTCTCCCATATTATGAATGAATCCATATGAGTATCCTTTTATGAAATGAAGTGTACTATTTAGAGTCCTTTAGCTTGCATATGCATGTAGAGTCATATGGGTGCGAAAGTGGGGGCTAAATATGGAAACGGAAATTGTACTCCCTTCTTGGAGATAGTGCAATTCCTTACCTAATTTTTACCTATTTTTTTACCCTTGCATTAAATAAAATTTTAAATCATCATTAATAGGCCCCTAAGACCCCTTATCTCAAATCTCAAGGCTTATTTCAACTAAAAACCCCACAAAATCATCAAAAGCATAAAAAATTTTAACAACCCATCTCAAAAATCTAGGGTGGGACTCATACTCCACCTTGGGCGTATGATTCCTCATAGGTGGGACCCATACGCCACAAGTGGCGTATGAGTCATGCTTGGGCCCATTTTAGGGTTTGAGTGAGAAATTCAAGTTTTTAATTCAATTTTTTTGTTGATGTCAACTTTTGAGATACAATTAATGGTAAATTAGATGTAATTCCTATATAAACAAGATTCTAAAGTCATTTTTCATCTAAGTAATAATCTAGAAGAGTAATTTCAAGATCCATTTATTCAAGAGCATTCAAACATTCTTCATAAGAGCATTCAAGAACAAGTAATCAACAAAGTTGAAGCCTTGGAGTAGCATTATTGTGTTTTTGCAAGTCTTCAAGCTCACTTTCATTCAAGATCTAGCATTTTCAAGGGCTGATTATGGTTTTCTATGGTGAATCATGATGGATTCTAGGTTGGGGAGATGCAACTAGCCATTAATCCAAGCCTAATGACTTGTTTTCTAAGTGATTTCATCCTCCATTATTATTCTACATTTAGCCTAAGGAAGGTACATACATTATTAGGGCTCATTTGGGGTGATTAGGGATCTCTCAAAGTGAGTCATGCATAGCTATGCTTCATTCTAGCATAATAGAATAGGGTTGCATCACATTTCAAATTTCCTAATCTTTGACACACTTAAGGTTGGAGTTTATGTTCACATTTGCATTCATGATCTATTATTTCTATCAAGGTTTAATTACCAATCTAGAGGTTTGATTGAGGCAAACCCCTCATAAGAAAATCAATCCTATCTTATGTTTTACAAGTCTTTTTACAGATTTAGATCTAGAAATCAGCTTGGAAGGGAAGATAATGTATTGGAGCACATATCTAAAATATGAATTCTCAATAAAGAAAAACAAGATTGATATGCCAAAAGTGGTGTATGAGTTCCACTACAATCATATTTTTAGATTTTTATAGATCTTGAATCTACATTGTCATAAACCTGTTCCAGACCAGAAACCCTAGTCTAGGGCTGATACGCCCAGAGTGGCGTATGGGTCCTAGTGTGCCCTAATTTTAGTATTTTTAGTGTTTCAAAGTTCATTCCAGGTCTGTACAGATTCCTAGGTGCACACTTCTAATTTCTTTCCCTTTTGTTTTGATTTACATGCATTTTTACATCAATTAGTGAAGTCTTGCATCATACTAGGTTGAAGCATTAGGTCTTGCATTTCATTAGTCTTTCCAAGCCCTAGCTTGGTGGTGAACCCCTCTTTAGTTTTTAATCATACCCTAGGATATCCCTATTGTAAGATCTATCTCTCCTTTGCATACCTTAGATTGAGATCTCTAGGGTTTTCCTTGAATGAGAAGTGTAGAAGATTGTTATTCTATCTCCCAAGCATAGAAGCAAATAATTTTCTACTTTTAACTACCTTTTGATTACTATATCGGTTAGGTTTGAATTTTTATTATCATTTATGCATTATAACCCTAATAAAATGAATGAAACAAAACAAGTAAAATTAGGTTCATCATTTTGTTGATCCCATTATGGTGAACCTATTTTTCTTTGTTTCATTTTGGTGAACTTGACCTTGTACATCAAAATTTTGAAATTTGGAGTCCATTAAAACTCTAGATCTATAATTTTCAATAGTATATATTACATTGCTTTATTTTTCATTTCATCTAGGGTCGTCAAAGTTGCATTGCAATTTAGGTGTAAAATTACATTTTGTATTCATTTTAAATATAAAAATTCAACAAAACTTGCATATTGTTAGATTGATTTTGCATAAATTTTTCATATTAGTGTACTTTTCATCATTCATATTCAAAAATTGGATCAAAATTGAATTTCAAAATGTGTTATATAGTTCATCGTTTGTCCTTCTTTTCACTTGCATTTCAACATTAAATTCTAGAATTTTTTGTCATAGAAGTTACAATTTGAGATCTGAAATAGAAAACACATATAATCACTCATAAATTGTACTTTTCAATTTTAAAAAATCTTGTACTAGGACCCATTCTCCATAGGGTGAATGAGTCCTTGTTAGGATAACAAAGGCAATGATTTTTCACAGTTCCTAAGCTTCAATATCAGATTCAAAGCTTCCCGAAAAAGCATACCAAGACCCATTCACCACTGGGTGAATGAGTCCTTGATGGCCTATAAAAATCAACTTTTCTAAGCTTTCTGGTGATTTTTTGTACCTCCTAGACTTGTTGGTAACCTATTGTATCAGTCTGGAAAGTTTTAGGAATGTATGTTTTATAGGTCAAATCATCCATTTAGTGTAGTCATTTTTAAAGCATTTCATAAATATTTTCAGTACTAAATATATTTAGATATGTAGGATAATTTTTGACATTTTAGAAGCATTGCATAATTTTGATAGCTTACTTTTTCATGTTAGCATGTTTCCTTTTCAAGAATTTAGTCTTCATAGAGTATCACATGGCTTGTATGATTCTATTTTCCCTACTCATGAGCATAATCTAGGAAAACAAAATAAAACTTTTAATAAGAATGTTTGATACCCTTCTAATATCTACTGGATTTGTAAGAATGTCATAACACAAGAGGATGCAACTATCGAATATCATGAAAATCATAGTTTTTCTTCTCCAAATACCTCTCCTATTACTGATGAAGATATCTTGGTGAAAGAAGACACAATCATTGAGAATCATGAAATTATTGTTTGTTCCTCTCCTTATCCCCCTTGGGAAGATATGATGACACAAGAAGATGAGATCATTGAAACATTTCTTAACACCTCCCCTACTTGTGAGAAGGCTTTAGTGAAAGAGGATGTAATCATGGACAATCATAAAAATGATATTTGTGAAGAGGATATGTTGGTGTGAAGAGATCCAATTATTGGGAGTTATAACATTATTTCTCTCTTTCCTAATGTCCCTAATATTTAGAAAGGTCTATTTGAACAAAAGGATCCAATAATTGGTAAGCATGCAAATAATAGTTGTTCTTCTCCTTATGCCTCCCCTTTTTGTGATGAAGTTAATTTACAAAATGTAACCATGGAATGTGCTCAACATCTTGTTTTCTCTTCTCCTAAAATCTCTCCTACTAGGGTAGATATTATGGCACAAGAGAATGAGACCTTAGAAAACAAGGATGAAATCATGGACAATCATAACAATCAAATTTGGCCCTATCCTAATATTTCTCCTATTTGTGAAGAAGATCTAATCAACGAGATTCATGAGAATCCTATTTGTCCCTCTTCCTCTAGGGAAAAAAATATTGAACAAGATAATTTCATCATTAAAAAACAATAAAATCCAACCATTGATAACTCCCTTACTTATGATGAAGTCATTTTAGAAGAACCAACCTTTGAAAGTCATGAACATCTATTTTTTTCTCTCTTAGAAACTCTCCTACTAGGGAAGATATCATGGTGGAAGAAAATGACAATAATAATAATGAGGCTTCGTTAGATGAAGATGATGAAGTGACATTAGAATCCCCTTCACTAAGATATCATGAAAATAAGGACAAGCATTTTGAGGTTATGCATATTAGATATCCTTTGAAGTGGTCTCCTGAGCCACTTCTTACCATCTACCCAACCTTGCAACAACTACAAGTTCAAAATAAACCCATGCTTATCTTAGAACCACCTAAAAGGCAACTTGATAATGATAATGTTTCATAGCAACCAAGTTACAATATCGTTTCTCATACATATAACAATAGGAACAATCTACAACCAAGAAAAACAACTCCAACATCCCTCCCATTACCTCAACCTCTCTTGCCTAGTGCTCCTCATTTTCCCTCACATAGTGGAAAGGAGTATGATCTTGTTGAACAACTTAAGAATACTCCTGCTAAGATATACTTGTCGTCAATCAGATTGCACCCAAATGCTTGAATGATTAAATTCAACAATCTGTTGAAACATGGGAACTATCTTCAGGCTATGGGTATTCCTATGGTGAAGATAGACCTCCAAATTCTAGGCTAGTTCCTATATGATAATCAATTAGGTACTTGAAACTTGATCCAGGAAAAGGGAAAAACTTAATCTAATGCAAAACTAGAAAAGTTGAACTGTGGTGATGCACCTAATTGATATTTATGAGCAGATTGATTCACAACTGATTATTATGGAATTTATTTTCACAACTCAAATTGGGAATTCTAATTACATAAGTGTTTCATTAGAAGGCCTGATAATCCATTCTTAATGAAGGAAAATGATATTTTCACAACCTAAAGGAGAGGATAAATTAACAACACAACTTATGATCTATAACTAATTTTTTTTTTTCGTGTACATGTATTCATGAATGTGAGAGGAATTTAAAGGCTTTGAAATCAAACACATTAAATTTGCATCTTAAACATTCAATAAATACAAAACTCCTCAATCTAAGAAGGCTAATACTAAATAGCAATAATGAAAAGAAGGAAAATCTGCAAAAATGATAACCTGTAAAGCTGTAAAACTGTATTAAATCTAAAATGTTGAGTTACAAGATATTTCCCTTTGCCGAATGCAAAGGTTGAAAAACAAGAACAAGAGGAAAAAGATAAACTTTTTCCAATATATACAATGAGAGTGCACCCCAAAGTGCATGAAAAAGAAATTGAAAGTCAATTTCAGTGAGAAAATGACAACTCTAAGGAAAATCCCAAGCAAAATAAAATATCTCTAAAAGAAAAGCCCAAACTCATGCAAAAATGAGTGAACTCAGTCTCAAACTCGCAGTCATAATGTATGCAACTAAAAAGTAGCTCGAACTAAACTACAAATCCATGAAAAGTGGGCCCACGCATACAAAAATCATCTTGTTTATGTCAATCCACCCATGAGAACTGAAACTCCATCTTTGTATTGTGCATGACGATCTTTGGTTGATACTCCCCCATTCTTCTAGTTGCATCTTCATCATTTGCATGATTTTACTTAAGGAAGATAAGTAATTAAATATTGAAAATAACCAAATGCACGATTATTTTAATATTTAATGTGGAAATGGCCTCCTTATTTTATTTTTAAATATTAATGTAATAATACATCAATATTTATTTACATATTAAAATTTCCAAGTAAATTCAAGTAAAATGCATGATTTCAAGTGATCACCACTTATGGAATAAAAAAAAATGGCTTAGTCATTTTCAGTATACTCCAGTAATACACATGGAATCCTTAATAATTATTAGGTTTTTTGACTTAGGAAGCCATAGACCAAGGGGAATAAATAAACATAATGATTTATTTTAAAATCATTAAGAAAAGTCACCATTTATGGAATTAAGGCAGAAAAATTTAATCGAACCCTAATGATTTTGTCATTTGCATTCTTGACTCTTGTTGAAGCATCACCATGAGAGAAGAACGATTTGGAACTGGAGCTCAAAAACCTATTGTTTTTGTCAAAAAAATTAGAGGAATCTGGATCATTGTGTGATAAGTTGCATTTTATGTTTCTTGTGTTTGCTACTACAAGATAGCCAAGCCACAGAAGATGAGGTAAGATCCTTCTACCATTCGAGCATCTTGTATTTTGAGTGTTCTTCTCTGTCTATATTCACTTTGCTTGAATTATGCAAAGGCCAGTATGATAAACTTTTAGAAAATGAAGAAATATTGCTATCTTCATTTTCTATGAGGTTGCAAATACACTTTATTTTTCTACTGGTGTGTTTTATTGTTTGACCGCCATGATACACTGGTTATGGAGCTTGGCTTGCATTGATAATATGGGTATTTGTAATTCATTACATTTCCTTGAAGGGTTTGTGGTCTTTCTTTGTAGTTACATTCTTCCTTACAGTGGGAACCAAAGGAAAAGCCCTGAGTTGCGCACCAAGAGAATTCACAATTTGTACATACCCATGAATATGGAAACTGAAAATTCTTACTACTTGTGCTCTGGGGATAATTTACATCATTGTTCTTCCTTTCCTTACATTTATCTTTAATTGAAGACATTCTTGAACATTTATTGCCTTACCCATGAATTTGGAAACATAAAATCATATTATGATCTTCTTTATATGAGGGTTTTACTGTTAATTTGAACACTTCCACAATATGGATGGTCACAATTACTTACCAAATCTTCAAAGTGTAAAGGTCTCTAATGTTTACTAATGTTGTCATGGAGTTGTCTTCTAATTTGGACCTTTAACCTAAATTTTTTTTTGAAAGCATATTACTGAACACTCCTATTCCATATATCTTTGCACATAGGTCCTAGGACAGTCCCATTGAATTGCTTGCCTTCTAACTAGACTGCCTAGCATACTTGAATGTTCTTATATCAAGCCTGAAGGTTTTGGATTGCCTTTTTTATTGTGGTTGTACTATTTCTTAATATCTGGTGATATTGATCTAGGATATATGATTATAAACATTGATATTGTTGTTCTTATGTAATCATCAGAGATATTATTCACTGTTTCATTGTTTGGCAACTTACCTATGGTGCTCCTAAACACTGTATTGTTGCTCACTATTTACTTTTTTCCTTGAAGCTTCTATTGCTTATTCATAGACAGTTGTCTTCTTTGAAAATATTATTCTTCAATTATCATAGTCTCACTTTTGACAGCTCTGGCCTTGTTGTTCTGTTTTGATACTGTGAACTATAAGAAGCAAATGCTTTTATAGACCTCAAATCTCTAACAATGAGTCCTCAAACTATTTTCTTACTTTTGGAAAACCAGTGTGCTCACTCCAAAAGACAGCTATAGAATATATTAGCTTCAAAGATTATAGATAACATCCTTGGTGAAGATGTATATGCTTTAAAGTTCTAAAAGGTAGTTCATGCTTGAATAGTCTATTTTCCATTTAATGTAAAAGAGCTCAATACCTTATTAAAATGCAAAAATGAATGCAAGGTAGAGCTGAAACAGAATGTCAATGAAATTGTTGATCTATTTATATGTTTTGATCATTCTTTAGCATGATGAGCGAAATGATAATTAGCTCAATCTATTTTTGTCACAATGAATCAACTAAAGGCTGCTTTATGTACTGTATTCATGGAGAATGATGATTATCTTTATTGCATACTATTGTCCCATGTCATTGTTTATGAGTTGGGCTCAACCCTTGTGGGAGCCACATTTCACACCACTCATATGCATATCTATTGATTGGAATGATGATTATACCTGTACCTGCACACTTAAACAAACATGTTAGAAAAATAAATGAAGTCAGATGCTTCCATCTTGAGTTTTATGCCTTTGAAATCTGAAATCATCTGATGGATGCCTAATCAAATGTATACTATATTTATGTTGGTAGCATAGGCATATGATAGGATTTGATTCACATTGCTCTAACCACACTTCTATCAACCTTGCAGGTGCATCAGAGCTTGGAGTTGGAGTTGGAGCTGGAGCTGGAGCCACAATTGAAGACCTCAACTTGTCAATGATTCGTCATTCTAGGAAATGACGAATCACTTTCTACCCTATGCCTTCTTTATTCTTAGTTGTATAGTCTACTTTACTTCATGCACCCCTTATTTGATTATGAAAATCAAATTGAGTTACTCCCATGGCTTGTGTGGGATTCTAGTTTGTACATTATGAATAAAATAGCAAAAATAATGCAAACTTATGATATCATTTTGAGATGTTTTTTGCATAATATTACTGAAATTTACACTATAACGAAACATTGCAAAATAATGAGTACTTAGCAGAAAATTTTGAACAACTTGTGTAGCTTTTGATTTGAATTTGCAATTCATCTCTACCTGTTTGAGCTAGTAGTAAAAAATAGGTAACAAATTGGTGACCTCTGTGGAGTGTTTGCCCACTAAACACCATAGACCAATTATGTAGCTTATCCATTAGGCATGGAGTCTATTCTTGCTCTTAACCTTTGAAAACCTTTGTAACTCAACTTCAAACCAAACAAATAGAAAGAACTACTGCAACTTTGTTTAAGATAGAGTCTGGGAACCAATGTGCAGCAACTGCACCTCATTGAAAGCAATACAATACTAGAATGAAAACATGCCATGGGGAACTTATTGAAAACACAACTGAAACTCTACCCTACTGTACACAAACTAACAATGTTAGAGCTCAGAAATGACCATTCACTGGTTGTGAGAAATAGCTACCCTTTCTTAACAACAGAGGATGCTTCAAATCCATAAGATTAATCAAAAGGAAGTATAGACATTTGATTAACTGTTGTTGCTTTTGTTCAAAAACTATTGTCAGCATAGTTTGGATCATCATAAAAAGCATACCTTCCTTATCTAACTAATCATTAAAGATGATAGTCTGAGGCATATGGATAAGATTAACCTGTTGCTACTCTGCAATTGCAATCACATGCCTTGGCAAAATTATGACTTGTGATTTTGTAGACTCCTCCTTGGATAAATACCTGATTGGACACCCTTTTGAGGGCATAAAACTTGGCCTCTTATTGTTGTATTCACACTTATATATTGTTATCTCTTCATCCAAATATGATTCTTCATCTTCTATCTCAATTTCAATTTGGTCTGAAGGAGTCAGTTCACTTGAACAAAATGAAGGAATGCTTGCTTCTCTAGCCTGAACAAGATGATTGCTTACTGCTGGCTCATATGGCATCAAACTATCATCAATGTTAGAACAAAAGACCTCTATTATGCTTGAAAACACATTTTCGTCTAACTCATAACTTTGCATTAAGTCCAGATGAGTTTTATCATTTAGTTCCTCCATACCAGGCATAGATGCTATTGTGCATGTGATATCCTCATTTTCATCCAAAAATTGAGGAAGTTCATCAAATAAAGTAGAAAAAAATTGAGATTCACTTTCAATTTTCTCTACATGAACATGTTCAATTTTCTCTTGTTTGTCATCTAAGCTTGAAAAAAAGGATTCAAGGTCATTCCAAAATAGGGCCTCTTCATAATCTTCATTACTTTGTGGCATGAGAGGGCTTACCTTATATTTAAAATCATCCTTTTGAAACATAAGTTCTGATCTGCTTGCTTGTTCAATCTGGGAAACATCATGTAGATTATTTTCATTAACCTTTAAAATAGAAATGTCCTCTTGTTGTCTCAAATGGATTGAGGTTACAATCTCATCTTGAACCAACAACACATCATGCTCTGCAATATCTTCTGAGTGTTTCAAATTAACTGGTAAGTTAGGTACCTGCATGCTTTCTTCAGCTTGCTCGACAAATTCAGGTAGTTGGTCAAACAAATAAATTGATTGCTCCTCCTCATGTGGTGCCTTTTCCAATGAAGCTTGGGCATCCTCTCTCTGTAAGTGAAGATCTTTAACTGGTAATTCTTGCAGTTTTCTTTCAACCATGTTATAAATAGTATTAGAATTTTTTTCAAAATCCAAGGGGGTCAGGTAAGTTTGAACCAATATCCCTTTCACATGTAATATGGTAATTTTGAGCTGGGGACACAAGACAAACAACCACAACTTCCTGCTCCTTTTGTTCATTCTTTTGTTTCTCTAATTGGTAAACTTCCAAAGATAAATGCAATGGGTTTACATTTCTGACCTTCTCCATGAGGAGTAAAGGGTCCTTATCAATGGGTTGCTCTGTAATTACACTAGGCTATACTAGATTAATTTCCTCTACTTGTGAAGGATGAATGGTTGTAAAATTTGGGATTTCATACCTTGAAATTTATTCCCCTTGAAACTGATATGAAATGTAAGAAGTTGTTTGGATATCATTCTTTTGAGCAAGCAAAGACTTGATCTTCTATTCCTGTACAACTAACTTCCTTCTGATCTTTTCTTCAAACTATCTCCTTTGTGTCTCCAATTCTTGCTCATGAAGGTAGGCCTCATACTCTAATTCCTATTGTTGTGTATCAAGCTCTTGTTGCCTCCTAAACTCTTCTATCTGCTTTGTGATGTCTAACAATACATCCTTCATGTTATTCATGTTATTCTTCGTATAATCAACCTCTTGGAGCTGATTTTGGACATGTGAATGTTGATCTGAAGGCTAAGTAAGGGAGGGTGGGAGGCAAGCATGTTGAGCATGTTGATAGGCTGCTATTGCATGGTTGTTTGGGATAAAACCAACATCATGATTGGCCTAATATGGCTGATAAGGGTGTGGATAGGCAAGACTTTCATGAAACAGAAGTGGGTATGCATGCTGACTATAAAAAACCTGACATCTTTTCTCATATAATTAGCTAGAAATAAAAAATAAAGCTCGTGTTTGAAACATACCAGCACTAGGTCTTGTTGAAACCAATAAATTTGTTTGGAGTCTCCAGGTATAAATTTGTACCTTTGAAAGGTAAAAATATGCTACTGTGTATACCAGGACAATAGCTTGTATCTTTGAATATCTTCTCTGAAGTGATCTTCAGAGTCCCATTGGGCGTGCCAAAAACTGTCATCAGTCAGATTGCACCTGAATGCTTCAATGATTAAATTCAGCAATCTGTTGAAACATGGGAACTATCTTCAGGTTGTGGGCATTCCTATGGAAAAGATAGACCTCCAGATTCTAGGTTGGTTCCTATATGATAATCAATTAGGTACTTGAAACTTGATGGGAAAAGGGAAAAACTTAATCTAATGCAAAACTAGAAAAGTTGAACTGTGGTGATGCAACTAATTGATATTTATGAGTAGATTGATTCACAACTGATTATTACGGAATTTGTTTTCACAACTCAAATTGGGAAATCTAATTACATAAGTGTTTCATCAGAAGGCTTGATAATCCATTCTTAATGAAGGAAAATGATATTTTCACAACCTAAAGGAGAGGATAAATTAACAACACAACTTATGATCTGTAACTAAAATTATTTTTTCATGTACATGTATTTATGAATGTGATAGGAATTTAAAGGCTTTGAAATCAAACACATTAAATTCACATCTTAAACATTCAATAAATACCAAACTCCTAAATCTGAGAAGGCTAATACTGAATAGCGATAATGAAAAGAAGGAAACTCTACAAAAATGAGAACCTGTAAAGCTGTAAAACTGTATTAAATCTAAAATGTTGAGTTACGATATATTTCCCTTTGTTGAATGCAAAGGCTAAAAAACAAGAACTAGAGGAAAAAGATAAAAAATTTCCAATATATACAATGAGAGTGCACTCCAAAGTGCATGAAAAAGAAACTGAAAGTCAATTTCGGTGAGAAAATGACAACTCCAAGGCAAATCCCGAGAAAAATAAAATATCTCTAAAAGAAAAGCTCAAACTCATGCAAAAATGAGTGAACTCAGTCTCAAACTCGTAGTCATAATGTATGCAACTAAAAAGTAGCTCGAATTGAACTGGAAATCCATGAAAAGTGGGCCCAAGCATGCGAAAATCATCTTGTTTCTGTCAATCTGCCCATGAGAACTGAAACTCCATCTTTGTATTGTGCATGACGATCTTTGGTTGATACTCCTCAATTTTTCTAGTTGCATCTTCATCATTTGCATGATTTTACTTAAGGCAGATAAGTAATTAAATATTGAAAATAACCAAATGCATGACTATTTCAATATTTAATGTGGAAATGGCCTCCTTATTTTCATTTTAAATATTAATGTAATAATACATCAATATTTAATTACATATTAAAATTTCCAAGTAAATTCATGCAAAATGCATGATTTGAAGTGATCACCACTTATGGAATAAAAAAAAATGACTTAGTCATTTTCAGTCTACTCCAGTAATACACATGGACTCCTTAATAATTATTAGTTTTTTACACTTAGGAAGCCATAGACCAAGGGGAATAAATAAACATAATGATTTATTTTAAAATCATTGAGAAAAGTAATCGTTTATCGAATTAGGGTAGACAAAGTTAATTGAACCCTAATGATTTTGTCATTTACATTCTTGACTCTTGCTGAAGTGTCACCATGAGAAAAGAAATATTTGGAATGGGAGCTCAAAAACTTGTTGTTTTTGTCAAAATTTTCAGAGGAATCTGGATCACTGTGTGATAAGCTGCATTTTATGTTTCTTGTGTTCGCTACTGCAAGATAGCCAAGCAACAGAAGATGAGGTAAGATCCTTCTACCATTCAACCATCTTGTATTTTGAGTGTTATTCTCTGTCTATATTCACTTTGCTTGAATTATGCAAAGGCCAGTATGATAAATTTTTAGAAGAAATATTGCTATCTTCATTTTCTATGAGGCTGCAAATACACTTTATTTTTCTGCTGGTGTGTTTTATTGTTTGGCACCCATGATACACTGGTTATGGAGCTTGGCCTACATTGATAATATGGGTATTTGTACATTTCCTTGAAGGGTTTGTGGTCTTGCTTTGTAGTTACATTCCTCCTTACACTGGGAACCAAAGGAAAAACCCTGAGCTGTGCACCAAGAGAATTCACAATTTGTACATACCCATGAATATGGAAACTGAAAGTTCTATTACTACTTGTTGTGTTCTAGAGATAATTTACATCATTGTTCTTCCTTGCCTTACATTTATCTTTAATTGAAGGCATTCTTGAACATTTACTACCTTACCCACAAATTTGGAAACAAAAAATCATATTATGATCTTCTTTATATGAGGGTTTTACTGTTATTATTGACCTCTTCACCAAATATCCCATATGGGAAATTAGAACATACATGAGACATGATTGCAGCTGTTAATTTGAACACTTCCACAATATCGATGCTCACAATTACCTACTAAATCTTCAAAGTCTAACGGTCTCTAGTGTTTACTAATGCTGCCATGGAGTTGTCTTCTAATTTGGACCTTTAACCTAAATCTATTTTTCAAAGCATATTATTGAACACTCCTATTCCATATATCTTTGTACATAGTCCTAAGACAGTCCCATTGAATTGCTTTCCTTCTAACTAGACTTCCTAGCATACTTGAATGTTCTTATATCAAGCTTGAAGGTTTTGGACTGCCTTTTTTACTATGGTTGTACTATTCAATTATCATAGTCTCACTTTTGACATCTCTGGCCTTGTTGTTATGTTTTGATACTATGAAGTGTAAGAAGCAAATGCTTTTATAGACCTCAAATCTCTGACAATGAGTCCTCAAACTATTTTGTTACTTTTGGAAAAGTAGTATCCTCACTCCAAAAGACAACTATAGAATCTATTAGCTTCAAAGATTATAGATAACATCCTCGGTGAAGATGTATATGCCTTAAAGTTCTAAAAGGAAGTTCATGCTTGAATATTTTGTTTTCCATTTAATGTAAAAGAGCTCAATAACTTATTAAAATTAAAAAATGAATGCAAGGTAGAGCTGAAATAGAATGTCAATGAAATTGTTGATCTCTTTATATGTTTTGATCATTCTTTAGCATGATGAGTGAAATGATAATTAGCTCAATCTATTTTTGTCACAATGAATCAACTAAAGGCTACTTTATGAATTGTATTCATGGAGAATGATGATTATATTTATTCCATATTGTTGTCCCATGTCATTGTTTATGAGTTGGGCTCAACCCTTGTGGGAGCCACATTTCACACCACTCATACGCATATATGTTGATTGGAATGATGATTATACTTGTACCTGCACACTTAAACAAACATGTTAGCAAAATAAATGAAGTCAAATGCTTCCATCTTGAGTTTTATTCCTTTGAAATCTGAAATCATCTGATGGATGCCTTATCAAATGTATACTATATTTCTATTGGTAGCGTAGGCATATGATAGGATTTGATTCACATTGCTCTAACCACACTTCTATCAACCTTGCAGGTGCATGGGAGCTTGGAGCTGGAGCCACAACTGAAGACCTCAACTTGTCAATGATTCGTCATTCCAGGAAATGATGAATCACTTTCTACCCTATGCCTTCTTTATTCTCAGTTGTATAGTCTACTTTACTTAATGCACCCCTTATTTTATTATGAAAATAAAATTGAGTTACTCCCACAGCTTGTGTGGGATTTTGGTTTGTACATTATGAATAAAACAACAAAAATTATGCAAACTTGTGATATCATTTTGAGATGTTTTTTGCATAATATTACTGAAATTTACACTGCAAGAAAACATTGCAGAATAATGAGTACTTAGCAGAAACTTTTGAACAACTTGTGTACCTTTTGATTTGAATTTGCAATTCAGCTCTACCTATTTGAGCTAGTAGTGAAGACCTTATTCAAGCATCACCTAGTTATCATAACATGCTTCAAAGTGATTTAAAACAAGTTCCTACCCCTCCTAATGTGCAAACAAATGATGTGGCAGCCCAAGTTCAAGCTATAACTTCAGCCAACTTAGACATTACTTTCTATTAAGATGAGTTAAATTCATTAGAAGAGCAAAAACAAAATTAATCTTTCATGATAATAGCTTATTTTAATCGAATCGGGATAAAGATAACTCTTGTTGATAGTGGGTCAACCCTTAACGTGTGTAGCATACACCTTCTTGATAAGATTAAAGTAGAAAAAAGCCAAACTAAACCTGATCCTTTATCTATTTGTAGGTTTGATAACATAGGAAAACAATCACTTGGTGTGATCACATTACCTATTAAAGTTATAAAGTTCCTATTTACAAACTCTTGTCCATGTTATTCCTCTTAATCTTTCTTACAATATCCTCCTGGGGAGACCATGGATTCATGGAATGAATGGGGTGCCTTCTATCCTTCATCATAAAATGAAGTATGTCTATGAAAAAAAAGTTTACACACTGAAATATTCCCCTAAACCAAATAGTTTACTTAGTGAGAAAAACTAGGAAAGTCCTTTCAAAACATAGGAAGCAACTATACAAGTGGAACTCGTGCAATATAAAGAAAAAGAAAAGCATATTGAATAAGTTACAAAGTTACTAGATGATAATTGGGGTTCCTTATATTTCACTCCAACATTCATGGGAGAATACAAGATCATAAACAAAGAGTTTAAAAAGGGAAAAGGAAAAGTGGTAATGTCAACACACAATTTGGAAGACCCTTCAAAATAATCCACTTCAACTACTTTGGAAGAAGAAGCAAATTACACAACAAACTTTGATGAAGTTGATTATGAACAACCATTGAATCCAAAAGAAATGAAAAATCTTTATGGAAGAGATTATTAACTTATGAAACAACTTCAGTATAGTGGAAAAGGATGTGGTGCTAGAGAGCAAGGTATTTGTGTTCCTATAGAGCCTAACACACAAGAAATGACTAGTGGTCTTGGTTGTAAATCGATTCTTTGTGTGGATCTCATTTCCTAATGAAAATAGGAAGATAGGTCCATCATGCCCCCATTCCATATTTGACCAAACCTATTTTTCTATATTTCAATAATAAGAATTGTTTTTCAATTCAATATAAATACTCATATTTTTCTATTTTTTTCCTATATGACTTTGCATAGGGATTTCTAAGTAAGCTCCCATTTCTTAGGAGTGAACATTGGCTACATTAAATAAATTTCTCACAATAATGGTATTAGCAAATTCTTTAAAGTGAGGGCATACATCAATAATATATTTCAAAATTTTGCATGTTTCATTGTGTGATTTTTTTTTTCTTGTGATGCATCCTTTTCTTGGTGGTGTCATTGGGTTTAATGTCCTCCAAGAATGTAATATTTCTTAGTGTACAACTTTATCTTAGTGGCTTGATGCAATGTGAGACATCCCATAAGTTTCAATTTGTTACTCTTGACTTGTCCTCTCTTGGAGACATTAGGCACGATGTTCCCTAAGAAGAATACCTTACACAAATGAAGTGAAGTCACTTTGAAAAAAAAAATCTATATACATAATGTTCATAAGTGTTTGGCATAACACAAATTGCTAACCTTGTGAAGAATGCAACCTTAATTCAAGGCCACCTAGCATAACACACCTTTCTTGTCTGTGGAGCCTTGCCATAGAGACAAGAATGTGAGTGGCACCCTATTGGATTTATCAAAGGGATAGGTCTGGTATGGTAAGAAAAATGAGAGTCGAAACACAAGCATGACTTTATCACTAAGCCACCTTCCTAGAGGGATACTCACCTAATGGATGAACTGAGGTTCCACTATCCCAGAGTGAGTGTGCATGGCGTTTGTATAGTGGACATCAAGTTCTACTTGTGAATGTTCTTTGGACAAATAGCTAAGATGTGTTCCACATCGCGTTGGAAATTCTAAGATTAATCCTTCCCCCTTCTCTTGGACAAACAATTGAGATGTGTTCCACATCACATTGGATAGTCGAGCCTTTATCCACCCCTTTTATTTTTATTTTTCTTTCTTTTGGTCTTTTATGTTGTATGATTATTATCATTTTCATTATTGTATACATAAGTGTCTTGAATGTCCATTTTAGTGTGAGTTTGACGTGGGGTCATACTCTCACTAAAATGGGGGAAAAATGTAGTGTAGAAAAAAGTATACATTTTTCACACTTGATTTGGGAATAATTGATATTAAAATGAGCCTAATTATTCCTTCATTTAATGTTGTAATGTGTTTTACACATTCACATTAAGTCTAGGGACCTTCTAAATAAAATGTACTTGATTGTGCCTTATTTTGGGTGTTGTAAGGCGTATTTTTATGCTTTCACACTAGTCTAGGATTTTATTAATTAATATAGGTTAATTTGAGGCTAATTGGCCCCTTTAATTCAAATCCAAGCCTAATTAAATATAGATTCCTAGGGATAAAGCCAAAAATTCATAAATAATATTACACAACACTTAATTTTACAAGGTATGTGTCCTAGGCTAATGACCTAGGACCCATTCACCACCTACCAAATGGGTCCTCACTAGGTCCTAGGACCCCCTTTTCACATATCATTTAACATTCCCAAAAGTGTGTCCTAGTTAAGTATTCTAGGAACCATTCAACACATGGTGAATGGGTCCTCACTTAACCCTAGGACCCCCACCTTGGGATATGTTTTTGGTGGTATTTCAAATCCTAGATCTGATGTCAACTTGTGTTATTTGAATTTCGAGAATTAAGAGTAAGATAAGTATAAATACAAGGTAATTTCACATAGTTTCATGTTCGATCTTCATAAGAAATCAAGAGTACTTTCACAAGATAATTCAAGAATACATTCAAGGGTAGATTTATTGAATTTTCTTACAGCAATCAAGATATATGTCATCATTTCAAAGTCATGCATGTTGTTGAGCTAATATGATGATGTAGCATTGGTCATCAAGTTCAAGTGTTCAAATCCATTATCTTACATGTCAAGTTCATGATCAAGATCTGCACTCAATGAGATCATTTCATGCTAAGTTTCAGATTTGCAATCCAAGGTTTCAACAAGGTTTGGTGAGTTCTTGCATTACAGGTTGTGAATTCATCATTCCTTTATGCATTTTTTATTTCAAGGTTTGATTACCAGAATGAGGTTTGACCAAGGCAAACCCCTATTCCCTAAAAATCAACATTTTTTCCTCTTTGATATGTGATTGTAGGTTTTAGGTTCAAGAATCAATTGGACAACAAAAGTTGTCAAAGTTGTCAAAGTTACAAAGTTGCAAAGTTGCAAAGTTGTCAAAGTTGTAACCTTTCTTGCAAGATCACAAAAACTAAGATACAATTTTTTTTTTCGAGTTTCCAAATGTCTTCGACTAGTATTTGGAAGTCTAGACATTGAAGAATAGAACCCAAAAAGTGATTTTCCAAAACCCTAGCTAGGACCCATTCTCCTTTGGGCGAATGAGTCCTCAGTGGGGCTCAAAAAAACACTTTTTGCAACAAGTACACAACATTTGACCCTCTTAAAACATGTCTTTTGATTACTATATTGGTTAGGTTTGATTTATGATTCTTATTTATGCATTATAACCCTCATAAATTGAATGACACAACAAAAGTAAAATTAGGTTCATCATTTTGTTGATCCCATTATGGTGAACCTCTTTTTCTTTGTTTCAACTGTTAGATAAAATGATTGATATTGTAGGGGTCAAATCCAAAACACATCCAAAAATCAAAGAGATCTAGTTGCAGGTCATCAATTGCTATGTTGAGGCCGAAATGCATCACAACACATTCTTCAAGGCAATACTAGTTGATTAGGATCAACCACAGAGAATGAAACAAGTCATGTCATCCCAAATAATATGAATACCATCAACACTCTCAATGTTTGACTTCACATAGCTAGGGAGGTACCAAAATCATCATGCATACCAATATGTAGGTGTTCTAGATAATGCATAATGTTCATTCAACCTTTTACTTAAGTATTTCATCATAAAATGTTGGCACAGGAGAAGAAACCCCCTGAAAAAATAGAAACAAAGAATTTTGAACAAGTTGTAGCAAATTGTTATTCGAAAATTGATCTTGTAAACCACCAAAACACCTAATACATGCAAGGAATAACTCATAGCCCTTTGTGAACTAATTCCCAAGTTGGCATGGTCACATCTATCTTACCAAAGGAATGTGGAGCATTCCAACAAGCCTTTAACATTATATTACACAAACCAGAACATTGTTAGCTCTAACTCTTTCTACAGAAGGTCTAAAGACTTGATTTCTTAGATATAAGACCTTCACAACATATCCAACTTATCTCTTGGACCACAAGGAAATAAATTACTTTTTGGAAGCATGTAGACAAAAAATTCATCACTTTGTTATAGTAAATACACTATTAATAACTTTGTCAATCTTCTGCAACTTATAATCTCAATGTGAAGTACACCAATCAAGAATTATATTATCATATACATGCAAGGAACATATTGAAAAAATTGTACCAACCATTGCATCAATCATAGACACAAGTCATATCATTCATACATGTCAGTGCAAGATCATGGCGGTGCAAACTAGGCCCTTAAGTGGCAATAAAAATTCAAGAAAAATATTGTTAGGAAACTTGATATAAAAATTTGAATATGTTATTAACATAATTTTAAAAATATGTAAGAACAAAATTTGTAGAAAATTGAATGTAGTCTCTATTAGCTCTCAAAAATGCAGGGAGAATGCCTCAAGAGGCCGCCAATCTCTTGATATGCTTTAGGGTAACATACAAGGTCAAGAGAACTCAACCTTCTGCTCTTTAGGTGCTGCTAACCTAGGCGGGTGTACCTCTCTGAATGAAGCAGGCTTATCTTATTATTATCCTTCTGAAATGCTTTGTTCACAATGGCAATGGGAGGTGAACAAATGAAATCCAACTTGAAAACAATGACAATATCTTGATCTAAACCCTAAAATGAATGCTTAAATAATCACATGTAAGTAAACTGAATGAATCCAAATGATGAAGTGCAGAGACTAGTGACTTGTTGGATATGCGGAGTCAAATGAGATCAAGATGAGCAACACTCACTAGAGATGACACAAATTATCTAGCATATATTATTCTTACAACTTGTATAAGCATGCAAGAATGTGATCACTAAGCTCTACTTGAATAATCCAATTGAATCCCTCTGATTACTATGATTAACTAAAAGGATTTAGTCTTTACTTGAAAGAACCAATCAATCAATCACACAAGTACAACAAATATGCACTGATAAATTGAATACAAACTTGTCATATTAATTTAAATAATCAGAAAGAATCCATCTTGGAGACAACTTAGCAATCCTCTTATTAAAATCAATAGCTAACTGATACCAGACATGTGCAGCAACATCAATTGACATTCATAAATACCTCCATTTTCTAACATGCATCATAGCCTCTGATTTGATAAATTTACTATTCCATATCCATACCATTTGCCTACTATATCGAATAACTGATAATTGGTGTCCTTTACAATTACAATATGCCTATTTATACACCAGTATCAAAATGAAAATTCATGTCGGCCCTACACAAGATTCGGGCTCAAATTGTGTCGGCCTGTAACAGTCTTTAAGCATTTTACATGTCGGCCACTAGACTTGTATTTCTGTTATTTACCAGTGAACAGTCGGCGAGACACAACATATAGTTATGTCGAAGGAAATTCACTTGTTATCATTCCACACACACCTTTGTTTTATTCGCATTCGTTGTATAGCTCATATGGGTCGGTGAGATGTCATGTAGATATCATTTACATTTTGCCGATATATACTTCACCTCCAACATGTCGTTGTAGAAATCTGTTGGTCATACTGAAGCCACATAGTACTCCTTTGTTCCCATTTGTGCTTTGCTATAACACATAAATATCAGGGAGACCTCACACAGATTGCTTTAAGTTTCACTGAGAGCCTCCCACCTAACTTCATGTCGTTGTGACCATCCAATTATCCTGCCGACAAAGCCACCACCACATTCCATTCAGCAAGACCCCAGGCACCTCGCCAGGACCACACACTGAAACAAATAGGTCACATCAAGCAATACCTTTTATTATATTCAACTTCGCCAGGACCGCTAGATTTTCTCACCGCAAAGAATACACATCGGGCCATTGGCAAGACAAAACAATGTCGGGGGGACCTCATACAGATAGCACCTCATTATACCAAAAGTCTCACATCATGTTATTTTCCAGTCGCCAAGATAAGGCCAACCCTTCACCGAAAGAAAATCATAAGACATTGTCGTCAAGACCCAACAGGTTTTCTATGATATATATCGATAAGAATCTC
>VDFB02019696.1:40595-66339 GCA_007258455.2 Sequoia sempervirens
TCTTCATCAGCCTTGATGGCCTCATCTCTTCTATGTCTTAGTGCCTTAGCATGGCTATCCAGAGCTTTGTTGACAATGTCATTGAAAGAATTTTTTTGCATGAGCATATATTCAATGAAGAATTTCTAAATTGTTTTCTTGTCTTTTGAAGGAACCTTCAGATCAAGATCCATTGTACTTTCCAAAAGATAGTTTTCAACCATTCCATTCATGATGGTCCCAAAATCAAAAGGATCATGTGTAACTTGAGGGGATTGCTTAGTACTCTCTTTTGCAATCTTCTTACCCTTATTCTTTTGTATAGGAGTAACTTCTTTAATTTAAAGAAAATAGATTTCCACAATCCATATGAAATTAAATCTTGCTACTTTTGGATTTGATTGTGTGTAGGTTTTTCCATCAACATTTTGAATCACACAGTGATCCATCATCAAGATGAGAGTTGAGAAATATGATGGAAAAACTTACACACAATCAAATCCAAAAGTAGCAAGATTTAATTTCTTCTATTTATTCAACATCATCCGACTCTTCGTCATTCTTTTCTCTCTTGTTTCCTTTCTTTCAAGCTTGGCGAGCCTAGCTTTGGTGGCCCTTTTCTCAGGAGAGGTTTGAGATGCATATTCTCTTTTAATGTCGATTGATTGAGTGGATTCAAAAGAAAACAAAGCAAATGTAACAACATGAGAGGTTCTACTTGGTCTCCTTGGACAAAGACTAGCTTTCGAAAGAGTAGATTTGACTTTTGAAGCCTCCATAGGAACAACAAATGTACTTTTTGGAGAGATACCTAGTATTTTGTGAAGCTCTTCTTTGCTCTTAATTTTTGAGTAATGCAAGACAACCATTTCCTTCTTAATTTTTCAACTTTCTTTTCACTAATTTCTTCTCTTTCTTTTCGGCAAATCTCATCCATAATCTCTCTACATGTACCTAATATTTTTATTCTAATATCCTTTGGTTTTAATAAAATAATATCTATGTAACTTTGCACAAATTCACTCTCATCCTCATAAGGTAGCTCAAATATCCATACAATTCTAAGTTCTACTACTTCCATAAAGAAATGATCCATGTTTACCATAAAATTTATCTCATTTTCATACTTTACAACCAAACTAGATGGTATCCTATTTCTCTCCTACAACTATTTTCACAATTTTTTTAAGAAACCATAGTACATGGTAGGATATGATTGTTCATCTAGAAATCCATCCATATGCTTCTTGATTTATGCAGCTACTAGAGTGAATTTATCCTAAATTTTTCCTTTGAAGCTAGGTAATTCATTTAGGAAGAAAAAATTAAGACATGTGATCAAAGAACCAAACCTAGAGTTGTACTTGGTCTCCTTTGTTCTTCTCAATTTTTCCATCAGTTGCTCTCTCAATAGCTCACATAGGTCAACATTGGAATTTTATTTCACCATTTGATGAGTGGTGTGAATTTTTGTGGTGGTAGCAAACCCTTCCATGTTTGTGTAATAGATTTTGTATGCAATACCCATTACAGCATACTGAACACCAAGATATATTATAACTTTTCTTGTTAAGGTTATGTTATCAAAATTTGCACCAATGAGTTCCATAATAGTTTCATTCTTTATAGGTTTCAACATTAGGGTTGGTTTGGAGCCACAAAGACTAGTAACTAGCCTAATAGCATCCTTGGTGATCAAGTAGGGTTTTTCTAACCAAATGAAATTGTCATGAATACGACTCAAGATGATTCTTACCCATCCCTCACTTTTGTAAAATTCTAGAAAGTCTTTCAAGATGTCCAACCCTTTTGGAACAAGGCTCCCATACTCTCTCTTGTATTCTCCATTCTCATTTAGTAGCTCGTGTCAGACCCTTTGAAATAAATAGGTATGTTTAATTTCATTTAGTTAAGCATGGATATAATTTCTTATGTCCTTGTAGTACACAGCACCCACTAGAATCTTTGAAAATGACCCATATTTTTCTTCCTCCATTGCTTTGAATGAAAATTTCTCATATTTTGGCCTTGGTCTCTCAATAACATAAATTACGGTTGGTGTATCCATGATACTACTTTTTGACACTAGGGTTCTATATAAGCAAAACCAAAAAGTTACCAAAAAAACTATCGTTAGGGTTTTCTCACAACACACAGAGAGTCTTCTTTTCTTCTTCCTTAGCACTTGCATAAACTTGATACTTTCAAATGGGATTGATTCAGTTAAATTTAGAATCTAAATATGTTTACTGCCCCCCCTAGTTTTTCAGCAATAAATGCACTTATTTGCTTTTGACACTTTGCAACCTTTTATAGTCTAAGATATTACAAAGATCAAATATCCTTCATGACACTTCTAATGAAGGTGTGATTACTCTAGAGGCATGAAAAATCAATTTCATATTACTAATTATCATTATGTTGAAGATTTCAGCATCTCATACATTTCAAGGGTTTGACAGAATCTATAATTGCAACACCCCCTGAATCAATAATATTTTTTCCTTAGTTAACAAAGGACTCATCTACACTATGCAAAGGTACACAATCATTCTTCATTTTATTTTCTTCCTTCTTCTGCCAAAAATTTCATCTCCTTTCATTGACAAATGACAAGAATTTTTTGGGGAGAAAATGATCTTACACTCTTTCCCTTGCAAAATCTACTAATGTGTCTTAGTTTATTACAATTGTAGGAGATGTTCCTAGCTTGGAAATAAAAAAATGATTCTTCTCACATTATATCTATAATAAGAAGCTTTTCCAGGACCAAAAACTATGTGTAGGGTATGTGTAGGGATCATCATGGAAAAATAGTCTCCTTAAGTGGCTGGGTACTCCTAGGGAAAAAACTGAAAGGCCAACTTGACTTAAAATTTGAATAAGTTATCTATACTATTTCAAAAATATGTAAGAATAGAATCTATAGAAAATTGAATGTGTTTTAAACTACTAGGGTTATTTAAAAACCCTATTTTAAGTAAAATTTTAAATTTCAATGTAGTAGTACTTAAATTTTGGAGAAAAAATAAGAAGGTGTCTGTCTGACCACCCTAACCACAATAAAATGATAATTATTTTTTATAATATTTTAGATATAAGTAGAAGAATCATGTCTTGATATGATGTATATTTTTTTGTAAATTTTTTCCAATTAAATAATTAATTATGAAATTTTATTACAACTTTAAAAAGAAAAACTTGTATGTCCGACCACCTTAACTTGGTCAAAACTTCATGAAATTCAATTTTTTAATCCTATAGTATGCTTAAGCATAGAATGTACATGCTTTTGATCTCCAAAAATGCATATTCGCTTTTGCCAAGGATGCCAAGCAAGCTCTATCTATCAAGACTTTAGTCAGAATTAAATGAATAATACTTATTTATTGAATTCAAAGTAGCATAATTTGTATCGCGAGCCGAATCTCCTTTTAAACTTTTATTTTATCAATTTTGTCAATAGCCACATACCCTACACATACCCATCATATCGCCACTTTTGTCTTATCATGATCCTGCACATACCTTATAGTAATAGCTATAGAAGGATGGAGAGGTCATGCATTGTTTCATATTACTTTACCTTTACATTCATAGTTTTGTGACTACTTTTATAGGTATATTACTTTGTCCCGCCCGCCGTCCACGCAAATCGCCCCTGTTCTTATGCATTCAACTACCTTATGACCAAAAATATTACAAGCATAGAAATTAACATTGCACCTAGTAGGAGTAGTTTGTTTGGGAGCATGCTTTCTATAGTTCTTCTTTTTGCTCCAGAAAAGAATGAATCCACCTTCTTTCTTGTTGTCATGATTTACCATTACATATTTAGAGAATGTTTCCTTAGGATTTTTTGTGCACTCTTTCTCCTTACTTTTTTAGACCATCCTTCTTCTTTGAAGTTATCACAGATATTTGTAGATCCATTGATCAAGAGACTTACCCCTTTTTCAAAACCTAGTCTTGATTTATCTTTTGAGGGTTTTTGAGTGTTAATTAACTCATCGAGCATTTCATAGCCTCTTAATTTTAGACCTTTTTCAATTTGTTCTTTAAATTTTTCAAATTATTTTCTTAGGGATTCAATTTCTTCCTCAATTTTTAAGCATTCAATAGTCTTGTTATTGAGCTTGAGATTCAGGTAATCCTCAATCCTACCTTCTTCAACTTTGACTTTTAAATTAGACATCATGTCTTCAACTTATTTTCCTTTCATTTCACATACATTTCCCCCTTCTATTTGAGATTTCATTTTGCTAATTTCTTCTTTTTATTCTTTATATTTTTCCTTCATTTTATCTATTGTCTCTTTTGATTTTTAAAGCCTACACTCATATTTAAAAAAATTCAATCTTGCTTCATCTAGATCTTCAAGAGTACACCAAAGTTCTCCTTCAAAATCTACTTCAAAATATTTTGGATTCATATCCCAACCTTTGGGTTCCATTGATTTTAGATCTAGTTCTAGAATATTCATTTCTATAACAAAACCCATGTGTTCAAGAGTAGGATCAACCTTAGTTGTTAAGATTATCAAGGAACTTGGATCTGATACTAATTGTTGAGCTCAATTATGTGCTGAGAGGGGGGCATGAGTCAACATATATTAAAACTTATTTATATCATTTATAGATTAACAAAACATCACAATAACTAAAAAGAATAGAAGAGAACACATGCATCACATACAGACACTAAGATTTTTACTTGGAAACCTAATGAGGGAAAAACCATGGTGAGGATTAACTCACAATATATGTAGCTCATTGCTGAAAATAATTACACTATTTCAAGGCTCACTACCTATGGACTTGTAGACTAAGGTATACAACTTTAGAGAAAGATACAATGGACCTGATAAGACTCACTATCTTAGAGTAGGATACATGAAAAATTAGAATAAGAAAACTAGTTATGAACTTTGGAGAAGCATCTAACACATGCTAAAGTTGTAGTCACTATTTCATATAATTATCCCTTCACATTGATTTTGGACACTTCATCTTTTTCATTCTACTCTATCTCTATTCAAGTATGCTATCAATCATCACATTCATAAAATAATTTGATATTAAATATCCTTAGTAATAACACAAAACTGTAATTAAGTTGACTCCAAGATGACCATTAGATGAAACAGTTGATATTGTATTGATCAAATCAAAAGCACATCCAAAAATCAAAGAGATTTAGTTGTGTATCATCATACACTATGTTGGTGCCCAAATGCATCATAAAACATTCTTCAAGACAAGATTAATTGATCAGGATCAACCATAGAGAATGAAACAATTTGTGTCGGCCCAAAAAGTATCAATACCATCAACACTCTCACTATTTGACTTCACACTATTGGGGAGGTACCAAAATCATCACGCAAACCAAGATGTAGGAGTTGTAGATCATGCATAATATTCATTCAACATTTTCCTTAATTATTTGATCATAAATCTCTAATGCAAGAGGAGAAACCCACTGAAAGTAGAAACCCACTGAAAGTATAGGAATAGGGAATTTTGGACAAGGTGTAGCAAAACTATTATTTGAAAATTGATCTTGCAAACCACCAAAATACCTGAGACAAGCAAGGAATAACTCATACCCCTTTTTTGAACATATTCTCAAGTCTGCATGGCCAAATATTTCCTATCAGAGGAATGTGGATCATTCCAACAAGCCTTTAACATTATATTACAAAGATCAGAAAATTGTTAGCTCTAACTCTTTTTGTAGGAGTAAAGAATTGATTTCTTGAACTACAAGACAAGATCTTACTCTGTGGAAAAATACGAACCAAAAAGTCATGACTCTATTATAGTGAATACATTTTAACAGCATTTTCCAATCTCTATCAACTTATCTCAATAAAATAACCGGATCACAATTATAATAATACCGCTAAGGCGTAAAGTGGAATATGTTGGAACAAGTATACTAACCACTATATCACTCATAGACACAATTCAGATCATTCATAGACCTAATTATATTGTTGACTATATCTCTACACTTGCACTATCTCCAGAATATATATAATCTTCATCATACACATCTGACATCAATGATAGCCCATAATAGGTTAACATCAATGACAACACCTATTGCCAACATATTCTTACTTTAGTGTGAGTGTGATCGTAAGTTTATACTCTCACTAAAGTGGGGGCTAAATGTAGCATTTTTAATTGTCACCCTTGACAATTTCAAACTAGATTTTACTCCCTCCTATGTACTTGGACCTAATCGTACCCATAATTTCCTAAACTATGTATTCTATGGACCATTTAATCATTTATCGAGAAACTAAAAGTGAAAAACTAAATTAGGAATTTAAGATTTTACCCATGACTTGTTAGATCTCAAAAAAGTGGGTTTGGCCAAGTGCACCCTAGGCACCCTTGTTCTCTTAAGTTTGCCCCAAATTTAAATATGTCAAGGTTGGCAATTTATTATTTGAATTTCAAATCCTAGATGTTAAAGCCACTCTAGACGAATTTAGGGAACATATTAATTGTATTATAAGTACTCCAGCCTGCTTCAGCATTTTAAAAGTAGTTATGGAAACCAGTAAGAAGTATGGAATTATATTGAGTGTAAAATGGGAAGCAAGGTCCTAAAAGAATTTCAAGAGAAAGTGTAATCTCTTATAGAATTATAGCAATCACTTCAACAATGTTATCGGGCAATTAAGTTTTATGAATTTTTGGCCTTCAGCGTATTGGTTTTTGTGAATACTAATGTTTGTAGGTCTTCAAATAAAGTCAACACAAATTGCAATAAGCCTTGGGGTGATGTGCATGATTCTAGTCTTTCAAGGATATCATATTCAAGTGGTGAGTTATATCCAATTGTTGATTCATTACTCTATTATCATTTAGCCTCTATCCATCAAAAGGATAAGCTATCTTTCATTAATTTTTCCATTATGGAGGTATAAATACCAACACGGGGTTTGACTAAGGAAAGACCCTTTATGGCACAACTTTTCCTCTCTCTTTAAATGTGTAGCATATAGATCTAAAGAATATTGGAGGAGGATTCATGACTATTTGGTAATTGATACACTCAAGCCCTACAACATGACAAGAAATAGAACTCAATTATCTCAATAACAGATGAAGATATGACAACAAGATTCAAAAGGAAGAAGCCTCAGACCAGGGACCTGATGATTGCAAAAGAAAATTTCATTTGCAAATCTCTAGACAAGGGTGCCTTGAGCATCCTTTTCCAATCAAATCAAGCTCAAATTTGAATCACAGGTACACACATGTCTTATTTTTCTTTTTCTAGTCATTAATTTGTTTGTCAACTTTTGGATTTTTTGCATTCATATATGAATGCTACATTTTCATAATTAGTTAGTTGCATAATTGCAGTTCATCATAATTTCATTTTTAATTCACACACATCTATCACCACACATAAATGGAATCCCTAAGCAAAGATTGGTTGACACACCTTTTAGGTTGTTAGTCAATCTCATGTCATTTCTCATCCTTGATTCCCCCAATGTCATACTTGGAAAGGTGAGTAATCCTAAGTAAGAACTAGGGTTTTAATTTTCCAACATAATAGGGAATAATACCATTTTATATGTAAATGCAACCAACCCTAAGTGTCAAAACTAAGACACATAAATAAGGAAGATAAGAGGAGTGTAAATTTAGAGTCCAAATTTGAAAAACACATGAAGAGTGTAAGTGAGGAAGTGAGAACCCATTTGGAAAATATGAATGAAAAATACAAACAAGAAGTAGACAAAACCAAGAGAATGATTTTTTAATAGGATATTAAGTGGTGGTATACATTAGAAAGGAATGGTTTCTTGTGGCGAAATATGACAAGCTAAAATTGAGGAAAAGCCTAGGAGGTGGTGTTACCAAATAGCCTTGGTACATCACCCACATTCAACATCATCTAGTCTATACAAGTACCATGAGATATATTCAAGTGAATAATCACATAGTAACAATGTTATATCTTTGTAGTGAAGGTTCTTGTCTTGCAAATGTAGAAATGTGTTTATATTTTGTGTATCTACCTTTCCTTAAAGTTTCAGGTGTAGTGGTGTTCCACAAGGTTTTTTGGTGTGTTGGATGTTTGTGCCAGTGTGTTTGGTTGCATAGAATAAAGTTGTTCTTAATTCTTAGGTTGTTGCAATAATGGTGAATATTTTGAGATGTTTTGGAATGTTTTTGTGTGGTACGTGAGATGTTTCTAGACCTTGAGAGGTGTGTTTGTGGTTGCTTGTTAGTATTAGTGTAGTTTTGGCCGACCTGGCATGCTAGCGCTAATTTTGGTGGATTGTTTTTTGTGGAGGTATTGAGAAGCATGGGTATGTGCAGGATCATCATGGAAAAAAAAGGCCTTGAAGTGGCAAAAAACTAAAAAATCCGTGAGTTGTGGTACCCACGAAAAATTTCCAATGAATTATCTATATTATTTCAAAAATATGTGAATAGAAATTGTAAACTGAATACCGCTCTAAATCACCAGCTTGCTTCAAAAAATCTATTTGGTGAAAATTTGAAATTTCAATGTAGTAGTACTTAAATTTCGTGCTTGAAATAAGAAGTAGGTGTCCGTCTCAACAAATTCCAACCCCACACCAAATGATAATATTTCTTATAATATTTTAGATATAAGTAGTAATTGCATGCCCTGGCTGTGATGCATATTTTTTGTATTTCTTCCTAAAACAATGGTCAAGGAATTCTTTTTGTCACAACTCTTTAAAAAAATATAAACATCATTCCCTCCGAATTCACTTGAATCCGGGTCAAACTTCGAAATTCATTTTTTCTTTTTAATCCTATAGTATGCCAAGTGAATGTGCTCTTTATTCAAAAATGTGATACCATTTGAAAGCTATAGTTTTTTGAACCAAACTTATCAAATCTAACACCTTTAGTTGTAATTCTAAAATGAAAAATGGAATAACACTATTTTATTAAAATCTCAAAAAGCAGTTCATAATTATATTGGTGGAAAGTTAAGAACTTCCTTTTAAAAATATTTTCATTTCATCAATTTTGGGTAAAAAAAAAGTCATCGGCCACATACCCTACACATACCCATCATATCGCCACTTTTTGGCCCATCATGATCCTACATAGACCCGCATGTCAATGTAGATTTGGATCTCATCTAAGTTGTGGCATGGTATTCCTTCACTTATTTATACAATGGAAGTGTTTGGTGTTGAACTATTTGATGTTGCATAGTTGAGGTGTATACGTTTCCTTAAGGTCAACCTAATTGAGATTGTTTTAGGTCATATTTGGTATAAATACAAGGCAAGTTGTTGTTTGGATTAAGGAAAGAGTGTGTGTGATACAAAATATGTGAAAGTGATCAAGTGTCATGAATATAGTGTGAGCTTCAATGCCTATGACTACCAAATGTAGTGAGCAGAAGGTGTTTGCATTTTAGTCTGTTGAATGAGTTGTTTGTGCTTTAGTGTAACTATACCTTTGACATAAGAGATATGTATTGTTAGTAGTTCAAAACTGGTCTATCTTTTTTCTTCTGGATAATGAGTCCTTTGGTAGTGAGCCCTTCTTTTGGGCAGTGAGCCCTTCGATAGTGAGCCCATTGTATTCAGTGTTCCTATTACTTTATTGTGAGCTAATTCTCACTGTATTTTTTGTACTACTTGACTTTTTCCGCATATAACGCAGGTTCCTAAGCGTAGTTTTTGGCAAGCTTCTAGCCAATGTTTTACTGCTTGCTAAATTGTTAATGTATAATATGGCCTCATGACATATGCGGGCGTCAGCATATTGAGGATTGAGAAAGCGTGATAACCTGATTCATATACCCCCTCTATCTCGCCACAGTCCATGAATTTAAATGCCTACTATGTATCTTCCTGATCTTTTAGTAATATGCTACAAGACACTTCATACATTTATACCTGCCCAGAAGTGCTAGAGCAATGTACTAATCACTCACAGATCATTTTTAACCTTATCATTAGGAGGAATCATCAGCTTTTCCTCAAACCTGCCTTAGCACTACTGAAGGGCGAACAGTTTAGAGTCCCCCATTACAAAATTCTTTAAAATTTCCTTGACATACTTTGATTGTGAGATGAATATACCTTTATTAGATTAAGTGATTTGTAGCCCAAGGAAGAAATTCATCTCCCCAAACACTGACATATCAAGCTCATTTTTCCATCTCCTCTGCAAACTTATTACACATTGCTTCATTTCCTCCAAAGATTATGTCACCAGCATACACAACCATAATTAGGATTTGATCTCTCTCATCCTTGAAGTAAATATTACTATCTTTAGTATCATTTTTGAATCACCACTGCAATAATTACTTATCCAATCTTGCATACCGAGCTCTAGGAGCCTATTTGAGTCCATATAATTCTTTCTTCAAGTTGTAGACAATATTAGAATCTTTTGATAACTAAAAACTTTTTGGTTGTTCAATGTATACCTCTTCTTCTAGCTCACCATTCAAAAATGCAGACTTAACATCTATCTAATATACCTTGAAGTTCTTATGTGCTTTAAAAGATAAGAAAATCCTAATGGCTTCCATTCTTTCCATCGGAGAAAACTTCTCCTCAAAATCTATTCCATCCACTTGTGAGTAACCCTTACACACAAGTCTAGCCTTATTTATGATAACTTCTCCATTCTCATTCAAATTGTTCTTGAAAACCTATTTAGTTCATATCGCATTCATGTCTGTTGGTCTTAGAACCAGTTCTCGTGTCTAATTCTTCTCAATTTGGCTCAACTCTTCTTCCATAGCTTTGATCCAACTGTCATCCTTGCATGCTCTAGTTACTGTTTTAGGTTCTACCTTAGAAACTAAACAAAAGTTTACCTATTCCTCTATCATAGAAGCTCTTCTTATTTTCAGTACACCTTTACTGTTATCACTAATGATTTGATCTTTAGAATGGTTCTTATTGTCATTTCATTCCACCCTTCTGTATTTTTTGTATCTTGTTTCATTGATAACTGGAACTGAGAGGACTCTACATGGGCCATCTTGCAATTTTAACTCCTCTACTTCAAAGTCTCAAAATTACAAGTCCTAGTGTTCTTTGACCTTAAGACCTCCCTTCTCCCTTTCTTCATTTCTTCCTAAATTTCAAGTTTCATTTCATTGGCTTGAACCTTTCTCTATCACCTATCCTTCCTAAAATCCCAACTGGTTGATTCCTTGGGGGTCGGGAATCGCCCTTTACCGAATACCTCTTACCATTTTTAAATGCAAGATGTAAGTCTCTCCCATCCGACTCGACGATGTTCTTTTGAAAAAAGAACTAGTGGTTCATTTTTTGGGCATCAAGGATTAGCCTTCCCCTTTATTGTTTATTATTTCATGGTAATCAGTAAGGTGTAAGGTATCATCCTGAGGCCCGAGGCTTGAAACTTTCTTTCTTCCTCCCACATTCTTCTTGTATTTATTCTACCTTCTCAAGGCCTTAGGTTTCCCTCACAATGTATTTCTTGTGTGAAATTTTTCTGTCCTTTTTCAGACTTTTGGGCTTCACAACCCTATCTTACCTCTTACCATTTAGCAATAAGTTGTAAGCAGTAAGTCTGAACCCCAAACTCAGATCCTCGATAACTTGTTTTCAAGCTTCAAAATTCATTGTTTCTCATTCCTCTTTACCTTTGCTTCATAGTAAGCCACAACCCCAACACCTAATCTTCGATGTTGTGTTGCCAATGGATTATAAAGTATGGTGAAACTTCAAACTCCGACAACCCATTAATTTTTGCAATTGGTGCATTTTTTTAAGATAGCACCATTAATGTTGTATCTACTTCCTCACCTACCAAAGTTAATATTTGGCAAGTGGGAGTGGTCTTAAATGCTACTTTTACCCACTCCCATTAATGGGGATGTTGCCCATACTTTCTTCTTGTGCTGCCAACCTTCTTTTTGTTTGAGCTCCATTGCTTGTCATGATTTGTTGTGGATTTCATGGAGGTTTTCTTCAAGGTTTTGTGCTCATTAATGTGTTGGCTCGGTGTGGATACCTAGTGTAGTTATTTCTTGTGTCTTCTTAGATTTGTATGCCATGTTTCTACAAGGATTTGATTTGGGGTTTTTCTCAAATTCTTAACCTAGAAGTGTGTTTTCTTTTTGGAAACTTGCGAAAGGATGAGAGACATTTTATCCACATGATTCAAAGTGGAATTTTTGGTTTCCATACTAATTTATTTTTGTTTCCTTGTCCTTTTCTAATGGATCCATGCTCATATCCTTGATTTTATGGGGGGATTTGGATGCACTTTCAAAAAAATATTTATGGAAATGGTATGGCATGCAAGTTTTGTCTTCTCCAAGCTCTCTTTCTAGTGTAGATTTCATGAGTAGATATTTCCTTGATCATATCTCCTTGATTTCTAACCCTAGTTGGGTTAGCGTTCGAGTTGCATTCATCCAAGTTATGCTTGATCTATAAAATAAACACTTGTATTATTTTAAAGGGTTCTTCTTTTGGGCTCCTCTCATAGTTTTCTTTTGCAAATATTGTATTATACATTTTTCCATTGTAAAATATGGCTTCATTTCTTATATTAATGAAATATAGGTATCATCACAACTATTTTTTGCATGTTTGAGTAATTTTCTTTACCTTCATGTCTAAGTATGTCTTAGTAGGTTTGGTTATTGTATTGAGAAATTTGAAGCAAAGAAGAAACAAAATTCTATCTTGGTGTATCACCTTCATTTCATTTTATGTTCTCTTTCTATCTCTTTTCCTTGTGAGCTATTAGAGTAGAGTAGTGATAGGTTTTCATGTGTTGGGTTATACCACCACATTTTCACTTAGATTAGAGGAGGAATTTTGCCTTCTCTAGTGATTCAACCTCATTCGTGAAAGGCACCACACCTTGAGGTTATTTCCATTGTGTCTTTATAGCACTAAACTCTTATTTAGAAGGGTGCAGTTTTATGTGACAAAAGTTCTTCTACACATACTTAAGAGCATTAGGATTCCTTTTCAAAGCTTATTCTTCTTCCACTGTCATTTCCTTTTTATTTCTCTTCTTCTTCTTCTTCTTCTTTTCAAGGGGGTTCATCAGATTTGTAACCTTCTATTAGTACTAAGCTCTGATGTGATTCTTCATCCACTTTGAAACTTGCACTTTCACCACCTTTGTCAGATCTCAAGCATTTTATTTTCAAATCCATTTCATTATCAACCATAGACTTAAATGCTTTAAAATTATCTAAATCTTCTAATTTTTCATGTCGCCTTTAAAGCTTCTTATTTTTGTAGGTCTGCATAGATATGTATGAACCAACTCCAGAGGTCCTACAATAGAACATTCCTTAGTTGTAACCTCTTCTTTGTCTTCTTTCCAAAATGAAATTCCTTGCAAATTGTATTTATAGGCTTTGTAATCTTTGGAAAATCTCTCAGAGCTTTAGTAGAGTTGATCTTCACTAGGCTAGATCAAAATTGATATGACTCATTCTTCTATGCCATAGCCAACTCTCATTGATTTGAGACATGAAGTACTTAACACCACCACCTTTAAGCTAATAAACATTACCTTATGTCCTTGTTCCTACTGCAACCAATATTTTGGAGCTTCCTTTCCTGATTTCACAACCATCATCCTGAAATACCAAATTATATCCTCTACTACATATCGGTCCTATACTGAGAAGATTATGTCAAAGACCCTTGACATAAAGAAAATCATCTATTTTATGATTTCCATCAAACTAATTGAACCTTTTCCATAGATCTTAATAGATGTATGGTCACAAAACTTAACAAGACCACCATCATACTTTTCAATCTTAACAAACTTACTCTTATCACCAATCATATGATTTTAGCATCCACTAACAATTATCTAGTAGATTCTCTCCTCTCTTGCATGAAAATTAGTTAACATAGTTCCTTCAATACCATCACCTATTTATGGAGCAATCTCCTTCATACATCTTTCAGGATTAGTGGAATGATTTCCAACATTTAAAGCCATGAACAAATATTCATCATTTCCATCATCTCGATAGTTTGATTCCTCATTATTAGGCACACCACAATCTTTTTTAACATAATAAATCTTCTCGATAGATTCACCTTTATGATCTTTATGTTTGTCATTTACAACTTTGATTAGAAATTTAGAAACATAATGACCTATCTTTCCACAATTGAAACATTTAAAGGGTAACTTACCTCTATATTTTCTAGTGCCCATTTGCAAAATTCTTACAAAATTTTCTTCTAGCTCAATAAGATCATTTGGATTTGATTCATCATTTTTCTTGGTGACTTTAAAAGAAGTTTATTTCCTTGGAGAATCTTGGTCAAACTACCTTAATTCAAAAGTAGTTAAAGCACCAAACATTTCATCTCTAGAATACTAATCCAAATTTTGAGCTTCCTCAATAGCATAAACTTTAGCACTCTAAGCTTTAGGAAGAGTTCTCAATACCTTTTTCATAATTGAATGCTTTCCTCTTGCTTTCAACTGAGACCATTGATAACATTAATAATTTCATCCACTTGGAGCATGTAGCTAGCAATATCTTCCTTTTCAGGCATCCTTAGGGTTTAAAATTTGGCTTTGAAATTATGCATCTTTTTGTAATGCCCCGCCGTGCAACCCTAGGGAAAGTTGCAATTTACTAAACAAATGAACTAATTTTTTTTTTTGAATAAGAACAATTAGCATGTAAGTTAGAACAATTAACATACAAGTTCACTAACCATTTTCAACTAATCCCCTAAGGTTGCGAGACTGTGTTACTGAAACCAAACACGAAACATGAATTAAAACCATATCATATAATTACTTAACAATTAAAGTTCACATACATTCCATTCATAATAAATTTACATCCAAGAATATGAAGTGCCACATGATTCCAAACAATATAGCTTACAACATGTTTACAATAAGATTACAATACTCATTTCTTGAATGAGGTAAATCCAACAAATATGATAACATATTACAAATTCTGCCTCGATAACAAATGAGGGGTAATAAAATACAATAAGTACTGATAGAACAAGGCATGAGAAGAAACTGATTCCCGCGAGCTCTCCATCTGGAAATCTTGACCACACAAACAAGAAGAACCAATGGATTAAGATGCATGCCACCCGACCACGTGGAATCCAAAAGGTCCCACTCCCTCCGTGCTAGGAGATAGTAACAAGGAATTCCTACACAAGACCATCTACCACTAGACATAGGCTAAAACATAACTGAACTGAAATAACAACCATCACAATATCACTTAACAACTACAATCACAACGTCACTAAATAGCTACAATCACAATATCACTTAACACGAGGTTACAATGCTTCCAGAGAACAATGATCATGTACATCACACAATAACTGAATGAATGTTGACATAGGAAGAGTGTCATGCATAAATTGCCATGAGTTACCCTGGCTCAACCTTCCTAGGCTACCAGACCCCCATCTTGGGTTACCCTGGCTTGCCTCTACTGGCCACCGGACCCTCACGCAAAACTATGTGTCCCATCCAATCTCAAGCCTTATCATTCACTTGCTTCACAAGAGAGACATTCTTTATCTTTATTAGTGTGAAAGATCCCCATTAATTCTTTTAGATTATCACTTAGTTAAACTCTAGGTGAGTTACCCTAGCGCCCCTTTGTGTGCCAGACCCCCACAAAGAGCCACTCTCCTATCAACAACACACAAGGTACAATACCACAATAGGTAACTAGACAACATAACCTCTCCAATCCAAGGAGGAAACAAAACAAGGAAACTCACTCCGAACACTGGAGGAAACCAAATATGAAAACACACTCCTTCCAAAGGAGGTACAAATCTCATTACCCTCTCCTATTTCCCAGGAGGCACAAATCCCGTTCATGGAAACTGGGTACAACATCATAGTACAACTCTACACCATTCCCAAGGCGATTCACAAATTGAACCTCTACACAAAACATCCCACTCTAGAGAACTTCTCTGGAAGACTTACATAGACCCTTAACCCCATTTTCCCGACATGGAGAATGAAAGAAACATGATAGAAAAGCATTCCAGGAAAATCAATATCTAACGTTAGGGTTTCCTAAACCCAGTCAAACATAGTTTTCAATCTTGCATTTACTCAATCAAATACACCAAATTCATTTCCTAACATTGAAGTATTTACAACCCAATCATTTACTCTAAATTTCACAATTAACTTCCCTAATCAAAGCATTCCAATAAATAAAGTCATCTAAATAAAATAATCAACCCTTACTCTACGTTTAACAGTTGTATTCATAATCGAGGTATTATAATAAACAAATTCATCTAGTTAAAATAAATCATTCTCATATCTCTAAGTTTCATGAATATATTCAAAATCAAGTCATTTAATAAATAAACAATTAAACTAAATCGCTTAATCCATATTTCAACCATAAAATAAATTAATTAATCAAAATCAATATTTTAAATAAAACATTTGGTCATACGTCAATTATATTTCCTCTTTACAAATGAGATAATCATTTTAACGCTCCTCTTTTAACTATTAAAATATCATTTAATCATATGCCTTTAAAACATTATTTTTATATTTAATGATTTCCTGATTATCTATTATAATTCGAAAAATAAAAATTTCTAAATAAAGGTAATTGATTTTAAAATCAGCTTTTTAAATAATCATTAAATTATCTAATACTCACTTGGCACCATTGAGGAATTTAAATTTAATACTTTAATCCTATTTGTTCAATCAATTTACTAATAACCTCATAGCATATCCCTGATTTCCTCAATTAAACTATATTCTTATAATTTATAAAAATAATCATATTAAAACCATTATCACAATATATAAAATATTTTATATAATAAAATCATATTCACAAATTCTAAAATAGAATTTACCTATATATATATAAATATATCAATATATATATATACACAAAATATATATATATCAAACTATATATACATTAATATATACATAAAATATATTTTAAATTTATAAATTTATATAAATATATATATATATATATAAACGAAAATAATAATAAAAAAATAAAATGAAATAAATAAAGAATCGGACCTCCACATAGGGGGAGGTACTATGGGAAGGTCACAGTCCCTACGGACTGTGCCTAGCAGCTTTGGTTGCTGTGCGCAGCCGTAGTGGCTGCGTACTACCACAACAGGGCCATGGGAGGGTACGGCGTCGGTCAACCTCCCACCCCTTAAAATTTTAAATTTTATTTTATAATTTTTTTTTTTGTTTTAAAATTTTATTTTAAATAAAACTTCTCTTTTTTTTTTATTACTATTTTTCTATTTCGATTTTCGAATCAAGTTAAAAATGAACCTTAAAGCACAGAACCTATATACATATATTTATTTTATTTTAAATTTTCATTTTCAAAGAAGACATGAAATTCAAAAACACAATTTGTTTAACATAATTTATTTTATCTAATCATTTTGAAATCTGATCAATAGATTTATTTATATAAAAACTTTTCTTATAAGAAACCAAATATATATCTATATATATACAACCAAACCATAGTAACAGATGATATAACTAATTTTATTTATCAAAGCAATAATTATCAGGCATGCACATATCAAAGAATTTCACAAATTATTTATCTTTTCTTCAACCAACTCAATATAGATCTGGGTAAACAAATTTCAACTAATAAAATAATTTTCTTTTCAACACTGTTATTTCCACCTCTATATTTTATTGAAGAATTCTTGAAGGTTTCTATAGAGGATTCGAGGGTTTAAGTACAAACAAGTTTTCAATTCACAGATTCATTTTCAAAGAAATAAAGGAATGGATTTTCAAACTCAATAAACCAGATTTTACTTACAGAACAATAAAATATTAATAAATTAACATAATCCAAACCTGGAGTCCTCCATTCGATGAAGAATCCCCTTCTATAGCCTCCTCTCGATTTCCTCCTACAGCTCTCTTTTCCAATTCCTGTCTTTAGCTCACTTCTGAATCAATCTTTTTTTTCAACCACAATAATTTTTACCCAAAAAAACACAAAACCCAAAACTATCTTTTCCTCCCTTTTCTTTTCCAGATCCAAAAACAAAGAGAAAAACTCTCGTGTCTCACTAATTTCCTCATCAAAATAATAAATCAAAAAGGAAAGAATCAATAAAGCTCTTCCTGCTTTCTTTTCTCAAAAATTCTCTTCCCTTATTGGTCCTTTTTCCAGCTTTTAAAAGCACAACTTATCTACAATTTTAATTAAAATAATTTATTTAATCAAGATATTATCTACACAAGATTTGCTAAATTAATATTAATAAAAAGATAATATTTAATTATCTTCATCAATATTAATTTTAAATAATTATTTCCATTTTCAATTAATTAAATCACTTTTTAATTTACAATATATTTAAATTTGACTTTTAACTAACTCACAATTAAATCAAGTAGCAATGTAATATTAATAAATTATTTTATAAAATAAGATTAATTAATTAAGCACTAACCATAAATTAAATAAATACATAACAATCAAACTATATAATGACAAGGACAAAACTTCAATCATGACACCACAACTTACAACAGGACGATGGACTTGGGATGGAAAACCTAGCTACTATCTCCCAATCGATTATCGTTGGTAAATGGACACGCTCAGACCTGTGAAGCCAGGTGGAGTCGATGTCATGTACCTATCAACCTGCAACAAAGAGCATGTCGAACGTGCAATATGTATATAATATGGTCAAACACATCGTGAAGAGGAAATCTCAGAATTGTAGGGCGCTCGCAAGCAAGTGATACAATCCCGTCCCCTTCACCAATATAGTATCACTAACTGACGCATCTAACATCAATGATATGATCAATAGCATAAACATCATTAAATCAAATATCTTCTATGTTAATCCAAAACACGCCATAAAGATAACATCAGAATAAAATAACATTACATCAAAATATAACTTTCACATCATTTAACAATTGCAATCAAAAGCAACCAAGTTATAAAGTCAAAGCATATTCAGACACCATCATCAAATTATAATATAACATATGCATCACTAATCAGTTCATGATCAATTGATCACCAAGTTCCACAGTCACATCATAAGCATAACAAAGCATTACCAAGAAAACACTGTCGATCCAAATATCCAAAACGGAGGGGTGTTACACTTTTCTTGCTTGACCTTATCATCTCCTTCATAAATGCTCTACAATTTGATCCATCTTTCTTTAGTGGTTTTGAGGCTTATCACCTTCAAAATTTCTAAATTAGAAATTCCACTCAAGATTGCATTCTTTTCTTTTCCATTATTTTCATAATCCCCGATCTCATCATCACTTGTTAGAGTAGTAAGCATAGTATATTCAGTTTCAACTAACTTGCAAACACCAAATCCTAATGAGACAAGAAAAGATTTCATATTGGCTTTCCAGAAAGCATAACTTGTTCCATAGACACCTTGAAACCATTCTTGTACACCATCCAAATCTACCTCAACAAATTAAGATTCTTCCAAGGAACCATATCTCTTATACTATTTTTTAGACACACAAGACAACTAAGAGGGGGGTGAATTAGTTGTACATTAAAATAATCAAATCCTCATGAAACTTAAACCCTTATTAACTTTCAGATCCTTAATAAGCATCCATAGAAAGTAAACATATGAAACATCAACACAACAACATCATACATAAGAGCACCAAATTTACATGGAAATTCCTAATCAGGGGAAAACCATGGTGAGGACTAACTCACATATATATATGAATAACAACATCGAATACAATAGGCTCACTACTGGAAGGGATCCATGCCAGAAGGGATCACTATCTGAAAGAAAGAAGAATAGAAGAAGATTGTTACAAGGAGGTTCACTATCTCAAAGCAACAAGAAGATCCACCATAACAACTCATACACCATCCACAACCTTCAGCTCACTACCTCTAGCAAATTCAAGTTCACTAAAAATGTAGACACCTCCTCACTATATCTGGTAGCCTTAAGCATTTAAGCTCACACTCAGATCACCACACTTGATCACATTTGCATTTTAAAACACATCTCTCAATATATTCAAGAATTAACCTTGCTTATATATCATCCATGACCTCAAACAACCTTGTTTAGGTCGGACCAATCAAACATATACACCTCAAATGTACAACCAACAAATAGGTCGACACCCAACACTTACCCAGTGGAAGGAAGTGAAGGAAGACCACACTAAAGGGTTAACTAGGACCCAAATCTACATCGACACACTTAACCACGCTTCCACAATGCATGAAGCACATGCACAAGTGACACTAACATGACAGGTTGACCAAACCTATATTAACACTACCAAATAAGTAATTCACTCTTCACTAGGTCTAAAAACATCTTATGGATGGCATAGAAACACTCCACAACATCCACACAACATTCCAAAATATTCCATCACCATTAGAATGTTTTGTAACACTTTTGTAACCACCTACAATTGAGAATACTATCATCCTATGCAATCTTGACCACACTGCCATAGACATACAAATCACTAACTAACCTTGCAAAACAACTAAACATACAAAACTCCAAGGGAAGGTAGATATAAAAAATATTAGCATGTTCCAAAATTCACAATATAAGAAACCTCAACATGGAAAAATACAGAGTAATTCCATTTCTCCAGAAAACCTTCTTCATAGTCCAGTAGATTGTCAAACACATCTTCCACTGTTGCATGATCTAGAATGGATACAAAACCTCTAAATACTTCTAATCAACTCATCCAAACTGCACAAGAACATCTTCAACCATGAAGAAATGTGAAGCACAACACAAAACACAACTTTTTCACCTTGTAGACTCTCTTATTTAAATTTTCTCAAAAGTACTTGGATACCAAGTGAACTAGGTACATTAACAACATCAAAAACACCTCATCACAACCATATGTACTACAGATTACAACAATCTCCCCATCTGCAACACCAACAAACTCTCCATCTACAACACTTGCTCAACACCACACTAGAGGTTGACATAGGTTGACATCAATGAGAAAACAAAAGAAAACATAGTGCAAAACTCTCCTTGTTGACATCAATGACAACCAGAATCTCCAACATAAACTTAGGAAAGACATAACAAATATATACCTAAAGGATGTAGATAGCAAGTTGGGTATAATGAAATGCACTATTAACTCTAAAGTTAAAGAAAAATCCTTTAATATTATACTTTAAGTTCTACTTCAAACCAATTATTTTATGTCAAAGATCTTCTTTAAATCCTATTCCAAATACTAGAAATAAAATAGAACTTTGTGCTGCAAAAACTTTAATCAAACAATTAAGGAAACAAGAGTTGTGTAACAAATTGGGTGGTCGAAATTGTGTAAATCATATTCGATTGCAAAAATCACAATTAATAATTTTGAGAACTTAGATTACTTCTAAAACTTATCAAGCCAATCAAGATCACCCTTAATAAACCATTAAACACACATAAATCATACTTTGTAGAAAACAACATAAAAACATGTCCAATCAGTGGCTGAGTAGTGGGCCCTGCCTCGCAAGCCGATGGACAACAACACTTAGAAAATTTGCAAGATCAGATTAGAACAATATTGCTTAACAATTATATTGATTTTATATTAGCTCCACTTGAAAACATCTATGCTATATGAGATATCTTATATAGTGTTTTGCATACAAAACATAGTATCCAATTTTATGCTTACGGTTTATAGTCATATGGTTGAAATACATAGATTGATTTAAGAAAGAGTGAAATGGACTATGGCCACTCTTTCTTAAGATACCAAAAATAGATTACATGATAATATATCAAACATTTCTATTTAGATTTAACTAAAAACAAAAAATGGGAAGATATCGGTAACTTCCATAAGAAATCTCCATCACTCTTTCCCATGGCTATAGGAGGCCTATTTCACATATAACCACCAATATTATTACTAATAGAAACTTAATTTCAAAGTTATAGTTTATCCTTTAACTCATATTAATCATATTTTTATTAATAAAATTATTATGGCAACCTAAAGGAAAAGGTGAAAACATAGGCTGAAACAAATGGAAGAACTAGGTAGACTTTTATCCCATTAGGTCGATGCATAGCACTCAAGGCAGGGTCCTTAGCCTCTAGTTGTTGATATGACTAGAGGAGGGAATCTTGCCACTAGGAGGCCACACACCTAGATGTACATGTACAACCCATACAACATATATATCTATACAACATACATATTTTGTATGATTTTAAAAAAAATTGTACCTTCAAAATTTGTGCAAAAATATTCCCTAAAAGTCAAAGTCTCATTTTTTTTGCAAAATGACAATTGATTCTTAGGTTTTTGTTTGCTCTGAATGCAATGGCAAGTTTCATTTTTCTCCAAGATGCACAAAAATTCACTCAAGGTTAAATATCTCAAATTTTGAATAGGAGGGTATAGATCTAGAGCTTTGATGCCATTTAGAGTTGATGATTGAACCCAATAGTTCCCAGTGGTCACCTGCAAGCAATTATCCTATCACAAAAGAGAGATCAAAGCAAGATGATGTGCTCAAAAACCTAAGAAATTGTATTGATGCAATAAATTGAATGAATGATTACAATGAAAGGTGGATGCTTATAAAAGAAAAAAAAACTCTAGATGATGGTTTGATTATATTGAGAGAAGTGTCATCATCTAATGCAATGAGACAAAATGCTCTAAATATAGTTGAATCCAATCATAAAAAACAATTCCTAAGTTTATCTTAAGTAATTAAAGTAAAAGGTGTCTAATAGTTAATTAATGATTAATTAATTATCAAGTGACGACCTACTCACTCCAACATGTGCTATGTCATTTAAAAATGGAAAGCTCTCATTAGTAGTGCATTATTTCAATTCGATATAAATTTTAGAGAAAAGTAGCTATCAAACATGTGCTATTGTGTTATAATGACACATGGAACCTACTTTGTGTGAGCCCAAGTAGAGGTTTTAGGCATTATTGAGCACTAACAAAAGTGACCAAGCACCAAAGGTCATGTCCTTATTATAGCATGAGCTCTCTTCATAAAGTGGGTTATGAAAGTAGGAGTTATTTGAAACTATGCTAGTGGACTTGGATGACACATTTCCTCCATGGTGTAGAAGCAGAATAACCTATTAATCTTTGTTTAAGGGGCCATCCCCATGACTTGGAACTAACTTTATAGATGGCAATTTCTCATTGCAATTCATATGGTCTTCATTGTGTGATTTAGTCAACAAAGATTTAATTCTTTTTGCACTAAGGTGATGGAGATGTGTTAGTTGTTGATCATCAATCACCCTCCAAGATCAATGATCAAAACTTAAAATAGAGAATAGCTAGCGGGAGACTCCATGGTTTCACTTCATTAGTAGTTCAAGGTTGTAAGTTCTTCAATGGATTTTGTTGATGTTTCCAACTAATTCCTTAGTTTTTTTGGACAAAACTATGGATCAATGTTGGGGTTACACTATCATTGTAATTCTTTCAAATGGGATTAACAAAATTAATCAATCCTTTGGAACTTTGTGTTGATTTCCTTAGTTTGTTCCTAAATGTCGATATGAGGATCGTAAAATCATGAAAGGTATTATGGCTATATGCCTAAGGGCTATTGCCAGCAGGTTGAATATGATGAAATGAAAAATAATTAACTCTTGTAATACTCAAGACACAGGAAATTATATAGTCTACTACTAGAAACATAGAGTGACAGGAAGATGACAGAGCGACAAGAATGCACCAGGAACCAGGTCAAGTCACTCTTCTATCATTCTTCGGAATTATTGTTTCAGTCTTTGTGAATTACAATAGACAACAAAAGAACATACAAAAAACTTGGAAATCAAATCCTCTTGTTGAATTGACCATATAGTAATTTTAATTGAGTTGTGCAATTATGTTTCTACTATAATTTAAATTCACAATAACAACTATTTGAATAATGTTGAATAAAAAACATAGATGTTCACATAGTGATTGCTCACACAGAATGGAATTAAATTAATGCAGAGAGAAATCATAAAATAAATCTATCACTGTTCTTCTCAAAGGAGTGGGCCCTTGCTCCCGGGTTGTAGGGTGAATTGACTAACTCAAAACTTCATAGTGCTTTAGATAATTCTTAGATGATCCATGAAGAAAAAGGAGATTCAATATATTATTATGTATATCCAAAATATAGAAGTCCATACATATTTATAAGCATGAAGGGATTGGAATTTAGTCATGTGGCCTACAACCTATAATTATGGTTGGAGTTCTATTCCATAGAAAACATCAAAAAGAAATGACTTATGTCTTTTTCTGCAATTTAACCTGTAACAAGTTTTGGCTACTAGCCTTAAACAGAAAAGCTAAACATATACAAAACAGATTTTGGCCATCAACCCTAAACAAAAAGACTAATCATAGGCCTTATCATTCCCTCCTTCACACGCTCCTCTGCCACACAGCTAATGACAAGAATATATTTCCACAAGTGCAACTATTTAGATTAGTTTTCATTAATCAAATAACACCAAACTCATTATTTACTTTCTTCAAACATATCAAACATCTTTTATCTTAAATGATTAATAAATGGTAAAGGGTAAAGTAAGAGGATTAAGATAAAAGTAAGGAATGATTTTGGATAGATGAAAAGGTTTTTAGGAATAATAACATAGATAGGTTTTTGGCTAATCAAGGTTTTTTTTAAAGGTCAATTACTTTTTATAATTAAGAACACTATGAGGTTGGTCAATGAACAATAAAATCACCCTTAAGATAAATTTCCCCTCACTTTAGGCTTTGCTAATCTAGGTGGGATTCCCTCATGATATTACTAAAGATATTTGTTATGATAGGACAATGATAACTAGCAGATAATTTATCATACACAATGACAAATATTCACATAATATATCATGAAAACATTTGTTATTTTTCTAAACATCTAGATCCCTTTATGAGAAGCTAAAATAATTACAAATAAATTGCAGTTGGCTTTTGATTTATCAATTTTAAAACCATTCTAGAAGTGGGGAATACCAAAGAAAGATGGGTGCTTGTCTTCCACCACAAAGCCACAATAACCTACATTTTTATGTCATAGTACTAAAATATAACTTGATATTCTATTGAACACTTATCACCTTATGATAGTGAGATCTCCATGAGCCCACAATATAATCCTCCTTAATAATCCATTTGAAATAACAACTCTCATTATCTCCAGGTAAGAATTTACACTATTCCTCAAATAGACAATAAACCCTGAGAGAAACTCTTTATAGCAAATGCATTTTGAATAATTTAATAACCCTTGATTGTTTCCTTCAAAGAGAATTACATGCCAAAATTAGAGACAATTATATTGCAATGTAATTTTATATATGCTACAAATTAAGTTACAACATTACTATCATGAAATGACTAACAACTATATACTACACCTATGATATACTTAAACAAAATTCCCTTCTATAATATATCTGAATTTACAAAACCCATAATGACATGGATTTTAGCATATTTCAAAACTCCCAAACCATTTGAACCTAATTTTGATGTCTTGAAAATTATTTGAAATCTTCCTTTTAAAGTGCTGAAGAAAAAACGTGTTAATGAGGACGCAACACCTGTCTCTTCCACCTAACACCTATGACAACCTGGAGCTCTCTTAGCATGCCACAACTCCCTCTACAATGAGCATGTTTGAAATAATA
>VDFB02019698.1:0-16951 GCA_007258455.2 Sequoia sempervirens
CTAGGAAAAACCATAGGTCCAACCTCAATAGGTAATGTGATCACTCCTAATGGTTTCCTATTAACATTGTCAAAGCCACAAATATTAACATCATTATGTTGAATAAGCCTCTTGTCCACTCCAATTTTATGTAGGAGATTAATACTACAAACATTAAGAGCTACTCTAGATTGTCTATAAGGCTACGCCTAACTACAGTTGCATTAATAATCACCTTTATCATTAAGGCCTCATTCTTATGTTGTATCTCAAGAAAGGGTAATTCATGTTTAGGGAAATTGTGATTTCTAACTTTGTCACTTGTATACAATAAGAGAAGGTTGATACATCATTCAATTTCATAGAATATTGCATTTTATTCTTCTACAAAATTTTTTGGAGCATCATATGGTCTGTAAGTGATGTTTGCATTAAACCCAAAGGGGAGATGGTTATACAATGAAGTTTCTCAACAAGATCATTCTCTTTTCCACTACGTGTAGGAAAACAAGGAGTGCAATGGGAAAGATAGTTTGAGGTAATTGTAATGAGGTAGGTATGTTTTGTTGTTGCATATTATATGTGTGAGCAATGGTATTGTAACTCGGTCACTACAAAACATTGTTACTACATATTTTCCTTATAATGTTTGAGGTAACTTCTGGAGGTAATGGTCTAGGTGGTTCTACTATGGGAGGTGACTTAGGAAGCTCACTACTTATAGGATATCCAGTTTATATAGTTATAACCTCAACTGAGTGACTTAGATGACCTTCTAGGGAGGGGGGATCTAATGTGAACTTAACATCTTCATTTATGCCATCCAGCTTAGTGTGTGTTGAGAAAAATGTAGCATTAGAAGAGGGATAAACAATATTCTCATGACATTCAATAATTGGGTCTTCTAACACCAAAATACCTTCGTCACAAGTAGGAGAGGTATTAGGAAAAGAGCAACTATGATTGTCATGTTTTTCTATGTGTGTATCCTCTTGCATCAAATATTTAGTGGATGATTTAGGGGAGATGAAGTCCTCAAGGGATTCATCTAACATGTCAAAGTCATCACTACTAAAAGGGTTTGAATGATATGCTTTCTCCAAGGTTAACCAATTTCTGTTTGTTTCTTTTCATGTCTTTGGTTTTTGTTTTTTGTTTTCTAATCATTGCAAAATGTAAACTAACCTATCTAATGATGCAATGATATTGGAAATGAAAGAAAAGTACATAAATCTAACAATAATTTAACTAAAATATGCAAGAAAATGTTCTCCATAATTATACAAAATCTTACTAAATGAGCAATAATTTGAATGTACAAACAAGATGTTTCAAAAGTTGAATTCTTGGATAAGAAAATAGTAAAAAAAAATGCAAACCAGGGACTAAAAAGAACCAATAAATTCTAAAATGTCTATAAAGGGACTCATTCACCATTGGACAAATGGGTCCCAAATCAAGGTTTTAAAAAGGTGAAAAATGCAATTTTTAATTTGTTTTTTGTGCCTGATTTCAAACTATAGCTTCAATGACAATATTTTCCACAATTGAATGTCTAAATGAAAGTGAAATGAAGGACAAATGATGAGCTATATGACACTTTTTGAAATGCAATTTTGACTCAATTTTTGAAGATGAAGAACACTAATATGCAAACACTATGCAAAAGGAAATATGGTAACATGAAAAGTAAGCTATCTAAGTTATGCAATGCTTCAAAAATGTCTTGATAATTTTTGCTACTGAAATAATTTTGGGATGATTTAAAAATGACTACACTAATGGATTTTTATACCTAGATGCATAAAACAAAAATTTTCAAAACTTTTTTAGACTAATACTATTTACTAGTAGGCATAGAGGAAGCGCATAAAACCACTAGAAAGCTCAGAAAAGTTGATTTTTGTAGGCCTCCAAGGACTCATTCGCTTGGTGGTTAATGGGTCCTGGTACATGTTGTGCCCTCAGCACACACGCCCCGTTTTGGACGGGGACCCTCTTTTCTTTCTCCTTGGCAGGTCATTTTTCTTCACCGCCTCATTTTGCATGCCCCGCTTTTTGGTGTCTCAGATGGTCAATGTTGCTCTAAAGTCCCACCATAAGTTGACCATGCCTTCCCCCTTTAATTTTCTCATGTTTTGGTGCCTTGCAGGGACTCTTTGGCAATTTTCCCTTGCCAACGGCAATGGCCCCCCTCGGGCCCGTCTGGGTTTCCCATGTCAGGTTTCCTTTTCGCTCCAGCCGTTCCTAACGACATTCAGCTCATGTCCTCCCGGCCCTCGAGCTCGAACCTCCATTGGCCGTCTCTTTCAAACCGCAAATCTTGAAGGCTGCCAAGCCTCTTAGGCCTAGGACCTAGGAGTTCCACTCCCGGGGTTCTGAGAGTGTTTCTCCGTTTCTCACGATGAACCTCTCACGGCGTCCTACCTTCTAGGTCCCGACCTCCCCTTTGCCGCTAAGTGAATTTACCAAGTCGAATCTTCTAGCGGCCGCCTTCCTGCACCCCCTCGGCCACCGAACCCCGGGTCTCCCACCACTATTTCTGATTTTCAAATCCACCAACCTTGGTCTCGCCATACCTGTATTCAATAGGATCATTAATGGCGATTAGGGGTATAAAAGGCCAACTCAAGTCAATCATTTTTGCTTGACAGTGTTGCAGAAGAATAATCATAGCTTATTGCAGGAGTCTGCCGCCTTTTGAAGCTTTCAGTTGATCTTCATCCATTGCCTTTGCTTTTGATTGTGAGTGAGCTCCATGCCTCCCTGCATCGAGTGTCCAAGGTTGGTCTTCTGTTCACCCTCTCGAGCATTGTTTTTGTGATTTCTGGGGCTTAAAATGCATAACAAGCATCTAAATGACATGTGAACAATAGAATACAACATCATGAACAAAACCCATGTCCTTGAAAATTGAGTAAACTAGTGTAGCATCCCCATGACTGATTCGAAGCTTTACCCTCACACGATCGTTCTTCACAGAGGCATTCATGGCCCTCGGGCCCGGATCATTCCTTTTCCATCGGGGACTTGACGGGAAATTAGAAAATCAAAACGTCCTTTGGGTCTCTCGGGCCCGAGACTCTGGACCTCCATCCCTGAGATTCTGCCCGTCATTCTCTATCGGTGAAACTTAGCGAGGTCACTAAGACCTCTCCCTGATTTGAAAATATTTCTCTGAGGTCTCTCCCTATCGGCATAGCGTGCCCCAATCATCAAGACATTTCCCCGCTTAAGTGTTGTCTCACCGACATCCTTGTTCGACATAACTTACGGATGTCAGGCAGACCCTATGACAATCTCACGATGTCTCACCGAGGGGATCCATTGATTAACATGTCACTATAACCCTGAACCATCGGCAAGATGCTATATAGAACTCGCTAAGTTACAATGAAAGTCTCCAGCACCATATTTTTCCAAGAGAAAGTAAACCTACGCCGACAAGGGAGTCATTCATTGCATTTTCAGTGTAACTGGAATGAGGTCACGCTGAAAAGGAACCCAAATGCAAAATTGGTGAGACATGTTCACATTGCTGAGACCATACGCCGAGAGATATAGCCCTATATCGAAAGCCGATTGTGGTGGGCCCATTGAAGTCCATCAGCATAGCACATAAGTGTCACCATGACCCTATACCGAAAGCACCCCATCTATACCGATGAGCCACCAAAGTGAAAGTCGGGGAAATGAAATGTTGTCGGTATGACGCTTTCCTGAGAGCCATAGCTTATGCCAATAAAAACCTCCCCCCCATTGCCAAGGTAACTAGGAACCTATGCTGATACGGACCTAAGCGTGAAATTCCTAACTCAACTGATTTAGTGGGGCCATCTGCAGTCCTTTGGTCATCCTCCGTCCCGAGGGGAAACCTTCACCTGCCTCTCTGAGCTCTGGACGCCGCCCTTCTAACCGCCGCCGGACTAAGACGAAACCAAATGATAGGCTCAACTGCCGGGTTCGGCCATGCTCCCAGCTGTTGGCAAGACTTTCATCCTCGCCAGGACACTTTCCTGACCTGAAGACTTACTTCGAAGGCCCCTGCGGTCAGCATAACATTGCCTGGTCGGCAAGACCTCTCACCGACTAGGAATCCTATGCTAAGGGCTTGCTTTGTGCTACCCTGAGATCCATCATCTTCGGCATAACATATGGATGTCGGTGAGACCTCTTACCAAAGAAGTAAACCCATGTCGAAGCCCCTTGTCGGTGAAACACATGACTGTCACCAAGACCTTTCCCTAAAACAGATTTTCACACCAATTGAAACTAAAATGAAGTGACGGCATTCTCTCCAGCCAGGCCCGAAGCTCCAGACTTCCACCCAATGTTTGCCATCCCAAACTCCAAAGTGCACCACGGCCCCCGGGCCTCCTGAACCCGGTAATGTGAAACTGCTGACTGCCTTTGCCCTGTCGGACCCCGAATCCCAGAGTTCCGTCTTTAGAATTTTGTCTTCGATTTGCTACTCCAAACTACTATCTCCAAACGGCTCTCCAGCTCGAAACCTCTAGATTCTCCTAAACTGATCCAAATGAGCCCAAAATTTGAAATCCAACTTGCCCCTGCCCTATTTGCACTTCCAAATAGCATTTCTGCTAGGGAAGTCTGGCCCTCGGGCACGAAGCCCGATATACTACAATCAAAAATCAATAATGATGTCGAGAGATAAAGTCATTATGCCTAATAGATGATCATTTAAAATGGATAAATGCTGAATCTCATTAACATGAATGTTTTTATGATCGGCTTCTGTTGACTACACCTTCTTGTAGAATATATGGAATGACATGGGACCTTAACAATGACGTCGAGAAGAAAGAGAATGAAATAATACCATCCTTTGAGGAAAGAAGGACCAAATGAAATATCAGTTTCAAGGCGAGCCTCTACACTCTAAAGTCACCACGGATTGGAATGAGATTACTGACACAAACATAGGCTAGGTTGATATTGACGAATTCACATAGAGGGTCAGAATCAATCCAACAATGAAAAGAATGTTGGTGAGTGAGACAAAGTGAAATGTCGCAAAGGGTTGCCCTCCATCCCTTGGCCTGAGGAGCTAGTCATGGCTTGCCGAGAGATATCAATGCAACACAAGAACCATGGATTAGAGAGGGCAGCATCCTCTACGACATGTCACCTAAGGAGTTCGGGGCGCTGTCAAGGTGGAGTGCTCATGAAAGAGATGCCAAGCGGCATGGGATGGTGCTGGAAGGATGTAAGAGGTGATAAAATGCGGCGGCCCGGAAACCGAGGAAGGTGGGCTAGCTCTATGAGGTTTCTTTTCACGGAACTACTTCCCGCGGTGACTTTCCATACCAAAACTTGGTCACCATATTAGCCGGGGTTATGGGTCTTCTATGACCGCAGCCACTGAAGTGGATGGTCTGCTTCATTGAGCAGATTCTTCGAGGGGATGAGGATGTCAAAACAAAGACTTCATTCTATTGGGGGGCATAATAAGCAACTACTTCCATGAGCAGTTCATTAATGTGAAGAAGAGCTCCAAGTTCTATATGACTTCCTATCTTGTCTATTCCTTGGCAGACTGGGGGCAATACAATGGGTTATTTGTGGCACTCGATTAGGAGCAGGGCTGAAAACTCAAAGCCTATGATACCAGAGGTGAATGGTGCCTTTGGCCGAGGCCACATTATTGAATGATTGTCGAGACTTGAAGGGTCTCCGATTAATTTTGAGCAATATTCCTTTCTTCTCAGGTACGTTCACATACATCGCACCAGGAGGCACCACTAAAGGCGAACAAGTTTACCTCGATTACCTATGACCAGAATAAATGCTTGCGGAGCTTTCGGCCAACTCTGGAGCAACCGGTGGCAAACACATGGCATTTCCTCCATGACTTTGGGCTAGGGCATGTATAGGCTACAAACTTCCCAGTGTGCTAGTAACTCTGAGAAGAAGCTAAAGGATTACCACTTTCACCTGCACACTGCTCGCCCATGGATAGACCCATACGGGCATGTAAGGAAGGCACTGGGATTAGGGTATGCCCACCTTCACCATGTTGAAGACTTCTGGGAAGACTACCAAGATGATAAAGAGGTATGTGCAAGGCACTATATGCAAATGATTGCACTGTTTGTAAGAAGGGTGCAGCCTTTCCCTATATCAGACCAGGTCAAAGAAGACGAGAGCACCATAATAGATCCCAGGTACCCTATGGTGGCTAATTTACCAATACCAACAATAGACTGGGACGAGCAGGAGGTCGATGACCTTGATACCATAACCCAACTGGTCTTGGCTCGTACTAAGGAATGGGTCAATGGGCAAGTAGCCCAATTGAAGCAACAAGAAATGATCTTGACTTATGAAGGGCTCAAAAGTGAGCCAAGTACCACAGAGGATGTTGCTACCACTATGTCAACTGGTGGGACCTCCAAGTCTCCCCCGCTTACCAGATCCAAGAAGAGAAAGGGGACAGAAATAGAACCGTCTCTGGACCCCAAGGTCTATGCCAAGAAAGAAACGGGAGGCTCACCTTCCAAAAGACTCAAACAAACAGGGAGCACCACAGAATAGCCCTCAACCCAGGAAGAGGAGGTAAGGGGTACGGATCAATTGGAACCTCTCTTAGCTCTCCCTGCCCCTGCCATTGTGCCATATACCTCTTTAGCTATGATTGCCACATCCCCACTGGTGGTGGATATCTCTATCCACCTTGCTCCATCCCCTCCGACTAAGTCCATAATAGTTGTCAAATATTCTTCTGCCATAACCACTCCCCCTTCCTTCACTTCCATGTCACCAACCACATCGCTCCCTCTAGCTACAGTAACAACACCCATTCCCATTTCCACCATGCCTGATGCTCTCTCGAAACATATGCAAAATCTCCCTCCTAAACTCTCCCAGATCTTAATGGATCCCACTCTTCAAGCAGCCCTTGCGCAAGGTCTCGCTACTATGCAACCTTCACAACTGCCGACAGGGCCACCGTCTATGGAGGCCACCATGCTAATCTCCAAGGAGTGGGAGGAATGAGAGCAGGAAGCCTTCAGGTCCTTTGAGGAGGAAGTCGATGAATACCACTAGCACCCGAAGTATGAACACTGAAACATTGACAAAGTGGCTTATGAGGAAGAAGAAACGAGCTCTTCCAAGGGTGGGGATGAGGCAGGTGATGATGGTGGGGCCATCATATGGACTTTTGATGATGACCTTGAGGAAGAGTTGGCTCGGCAACTGAAGGACACCAAAGCAGAAGCAGAAAAATCACCCCGTGAGGAAGAAGAGAAGCCACCAGGGGATCGTCCAAGAGAAGAATTACTTGAGGGTAGAACCCAGATTATTGAGAGCCTCAAGGTTGTGCAATCAGTAGAACATGTGCACGAGATTGAACATGATGAGGAAAAGAAAAAAGAAGAGACAGTAGGAAAAGAGAGCCCCACGTGACAATTGTCCCCCGTGCTTCCTATCAAACGTCTCATGTTCATCCAGGATTTAGAAGAGGAAGATGGAGATGCTACCAAGCAGGAAAGAAGGTCCCCAAAAGAAAAGGAAGTAGAAAACTTGACCTTGACTAAGAAGAGTGAAGGTGATCGTGGATCACCAAAGGAAAAGTCTGCCTTTCCAGACTGGTTGGAGGAGCAGCTTGAGAGAAGAACTCCTGTGCTGAGGGACCCACGAGCAAAACTAGAAGCTATCCTCACTCAAGCTCAGATCACTACGAAGAAGAAGAAGGAACCGAGGGTTAGATCCAAAGTAACAATGGATGCCTCTGGGTCTCAGACTGTGCAGATAGCCACGCCCATAGTGGGTCAAGAGGGGGTAACTTACAATATTTCCACCATGAATCTAGGGACAGCCACTAGAGAACAGAAGATGGGGCAACTTGAGGAGTCAGTGGCCACAGTGGTACATCTGATAAAGCAGGATAATATTTTGAAGGATGAACTCAAGGCACACGTGGCAGCACTGATGGAATATATACAACAATGGTCTTCGGTGGATGACCTACCCACTACATCCACGGCCCCACCCCAGCTGCTATCCAAAGAGAAAATCGACAAGATGGAGAGAAGGAAGAACTTGGAAAAGACCACAAAAAGATGGTTTTGACAGGTCTTGGACGTCGGAAACATAGGAATTAGCCGGGCTGTACGAATAGCCAACAAGTTCTTGGACCTGCAGCAATCTTTAGAAGGCACAAGGAAGCTCTGCACCGACTTCCCTGTAGTTTACGACTCCACCTTTCCAAGGATCGAGGCTATCTTTTAGATGCCAGAAGCCATGTGGGAAAAGGAGCTTGCATTTGAGAAAGATGATCATTGGTTGATGGATGTATGGCGATGGGACTTTGACAACTGGAGGGAAAGATTGGAACAAATCATAAGCAAGGTAGATCTCGATATAGAATGGATAAAGGAAATAAGGGTAGAGTGCACTTGTTATCTCAAGCTGATGATGGAGTACGACGTGCCACAGTACAAATGGATCCGGAGAAGAGAAGGCCCTACTTCCAAAAAAAGATGGAGGACGGGATGACAAATGAAATCACAGTGGAGTTCCTAAGTTTTGCTACTCGCGCCTTCAATCAATCAGAGCTATTCTGAGACCAAGGTACAAAGTACGATGAGGATTGGAAGATGCTGGAAGATAATGTGAAAGAGTGGAGCTACCAAGTGCTGCGATATGAAATCGTTGAAATAGACAAGCTCCAGGTGGTCATCCTCAAGTTCATTGAATACACAGCTTCTAAGAGACAGGAGGACAGCCCCGCCAAAGATGAAGAGCTCCCTGAAGAGTAGCTACAGTGAGAACATCAATCTGCTAAATGACAACAGAGCTACAGTGTTGTAACTAGGTGACAAAACAGGGAAAATGACAAAATGTAATTTTAAATTGCAATGTATTTGGGGGTAGGTGAAACCCTATTTTGTAATGAATTGTGGCCACACAATAAGAATTGATCTTGGCCATTCATTTGACTTTTGGAAAACTATAAATAGGGCTATCCTCTCATTTGCAAAGAGAGTTGAGTTGTTGTAAAGGCATGCTGCTGAAATTTATAAAGAAAAGAACATTGACTTGGTGTATTTTCTGAGTTTCTCACATGTTGCTTGATTCAATCTCCATAGTTAGATGTTTAACTTAGGTTTTGTTGCTATTCTAGTTAGTTGTTATCTTACTTGGGTAGATTTTAGGAATGTTGTTCTATGATCATGAAAATTCCTGTTATGTTGATGACTTCTTAGTCCATACTTTTTGTTGTTTGCTAATGGTAGATAGCTGTGTAAAGTTAGTCTACACTTGAATTCGAAGCTGCTCTAAATTTTTTATCTTTGTTCATGCATGCACATGGTGAATGAAAGACAAAACATTTGCAGACCTTAGAAGATAGCACAAGTTCCATGATACTGTGAGACCTTTGGTTAAGTGGAATATTGTTTTTGAGAAGTTGTCCATTGTAGGAACTCCATTGTCACTGTTCACAATTAGTTGTAGATTTAGGAACTCTCTCTCTTCCTTGCTCTTTTTCCTTTTTTTTAATGACTGGCCTATGCTAAGGTTCATTGCACATTGTAAAGCCAAATCTAATGATAAAATGGAGTTCTAGACTGCTGTCTGAACCTACAGCTAATGCATAGGAACTCTTCCATCCCAAGAACTCCATTTCAAGATCCAACTTCATGCTTTGTAATCCCTATGTAAGCCCGCCTTGTGATTGTAGCAAATCACATCAAACTACTGAGGTATCTAAGCACTGTCAAGACCTGACATCTGAGAGACCTTGGGATAGTGTTCTGCAATTTGATTGTGGAAGATTATCTTTCAAGAGAGGTAGTGCACCTATGCACTGCCTGTGTTGAGAAGTGCATAAAAACACCATCAACAGTACACTTTTTTAGGGGACTCTGAATTAGAAACTATAGCTTATAACTTGAGAAAACTTTCTTTCTTTGTAACCCTAATAAGGACTAATTCTCCCTATGGTGAATGGGTCCTAGATTATGGTTTTGAAATTGATTTTTATAGATTTTCAATTTTTTTCTAATGATTTTGAAATTCAAGTTTGCTACAGTAAGTTTCAAGTGCAATTTTTTATAAATGCAATGTGAAATGCAAGTTGAAAAGTGACAAAATGATGAACTAAACGACCTAGTTTGATATGCAATTTTGTTTTTATTTTCAAATGCAAGTTTATATGATATGCAAGATGATTGATTTTTTAGTATTTTTCAGATTTAAAGAATGCAAATAATGCAATCCTAAAACCCTAGATGAGATGAAAATTTGAATGCAAACTAGACACCCTAAATGAGATCCAATTTAGTGAAAATGAATGCAAGATCTAATCTTATATGCCAAGGAGACTTCAAAATCAAGAAAAATACAATGTTCAAAGAGGTTGGGTTCATAAAAATGAAACAAAAGAAAAGAGGTTCACCCAAAAGGGGATTAATGAAATGGATGAACCTAATTTTGGTTTTGTTGTTTCATTCAATTATGAAGGGTAAAATGCATAAATAACAATAAAAATTTATAACATCAATAAGGAAGGTTTTAAGATGTTAAAATGATGTGAACGAGAAAAAGTAACCATTTTAATTTTTCTTGTTTTGTCCCTCCTTGTACTTATTTGGCTTGATTTTTCCTTTATTTAATGTTTCAATGTGGTCCACACATTCACATTAGGTCTTGAATCTTTATAAATCATTAAGACTTTATGATGTCTTGTAAAGGTGTTGTGAAGTGTTGTAAGACATTTTCACACTTTTCTAGACTCTTCTCATCATAATTCACCTACATACCCCCTTTTTATCACTTACCAATTCTTATTTTTAAGTGTTGGCGAAGTCTTGTAACAAATTTTCACACTTTTCTAGACTTGTCATCATAAAATACACCTTTCTTATGCTTTATTTGACCTTTATTACATAAGGTCTTAATTAATTTTAATAAATCCAATAAAAATAAATTTAAAACAATATAATTTCGCGCCATTCCTATGTAAAGATTAGCCATGGTGCATGAATGAGTCCCTCTTGGCACAAAAATCAAAATAAATTCAAATTACTGGTGGGTTTTTATTCCTTAAGACCTAAGGTCGGCTTGTGATGTATTTTTGGGAAATTAGGGCATAATTGTGTATAAATACATGATTTTCTATTCATTTTAATCCCCATTCATTCATGCATTCAATCCATCTAAGCATTCATTCACTCAAGCATCATAGCATTATTCAATCAAGCAATTAACAAACATTTTAGAGCAATACATTGACTATCTTCAGACTTCAACATTAAGGGTTTGGTGATTTTATGACATTGCATGTTATTTGTTCATCATTCTCTCTTTATTTCATTTCATGATCAGGGGTTTGATTACCAAGAAATTTCGCTGGGGTTTGACCAAGACGAAACTATACTCAACCCAACCCTTTTTCCCCTCTTTGCATGTGTGTTTGCAGAGTGCGTTGGCCAGGCCCATATTTGGTAATCCGAAAGGAGTGTCAAAAGGTGTTACAAGTTATCAAAGTCATCCAAGTCAAACAAAGACCTAATTGAAGCTTGGAGACCTCTTTCAACCCGTCTTTTACAGATTTAGATCCGACAACATGACAAGCAAAAAAGTACAGACCAGGACCCATAGAGTTGACCTTTGACTTTTCATATTTCTATAGGTGGAATGATTCACCATCTATGGTGAATGAGTCCCACTGCTAGGCTAGAAAAAGTGTTTTCTGAAGTTCTATGTTCTCAACATCCCAAAACTTGTTTCAACAGATTTTACAAGAAACGAGACTAATTAGCCATATGTGGTGAATGAGTCCCAGTGGGCTTCAATAGTGAATTCTATAGCATTTTAGAACCTTCCCAAGTTTTCTTTTAGTTTCTAGGTTCACCTCGATTAGTTTCATTAAGTTCTATTTCAATTTATTTATGTTTCTAGCTCATGTTTGCATACAACACTATATTTTCAAACATTTTCCATTTCTTAGCTTTGCTTTCATCTAGGCACATTACACCACATCAAGTGTATTTGAATGTTTGCATTTACATTTGGCTCGATACTTCACATCCGTTTAGGTGAAAAACCTTAGAAGGGCTATATAAAGTATTTGAAGATTGCCAAAATCTTTGTTTGTTTTGGTGAACTGAATTTATAACATTTTTGCCGATTTCCGAGTACGTTAGCATCGCGGGGCTAGTTTGCATCCAACATTGCATTAGGTTTTGCATTGTTTTTGTATCTTGGTTTTCAAATTTGCATTAATTGAAAATATCATGCTTAGCTATCATTTTGCATTCAAATCATTTAAAAACATACAAATTAATACACATTTACCATTATAATTCTACATCATACAATCCCTAAAACACATCAAAATTGTTTTAAAAATTTCTGAAAATTTTCAAAAAAAATCATCCTGGACTCATTCCACCCTAAAGGGAATTGAGTGCAGATTACACTTTCAACACATTTTTCTACTTTTTATATTTTTTGTTATTGCGATTCTATCAAAATTTCATATTGCTTCATTTTTGTTCCATTTCTTGCTATATACCTTAGAGATTTCCTACCGCTCTAAATGTGCAAAATAACTTCAAGAAATATGAATGACAAAATACCAAAAGGACACCTCAAAGATTAATGAGTGATATAGCGAAAGAATAGCCAAGAAACAAAATGAAACACAAACAATTTTTACCTCCCTTGGTGTTGATACCTCTTTGATTGGCCCTTGCTTGGATTGGTTGTGTGCTCCTTAGATGATTGTTTGAATGTCTAAATGCAAGATTGGAGGTGCGAATAATTAAAAATATGGCTAGATGATGGTAAAGGATTGAGGATTCAAATTGGCAGTATGTAGTTATGAGAATACAAAGTGTTGAGAAGGAAAATTGGCAGCATAAGGTTGCTCCAAATGAAAGTGTGTTCTCTCCAAAAATGCCCTTGAGGAGGGGGTATTTATAGAGGATTTTGAATTATCTAGAGAATTCAATGGTCAAGATTGCTCCAACAAGGCCAAGATAAAGGGCTATGGTGGGTTGAGAACCCACAAGCCCTCACATCTTGACATGTGGAGGGTGAAGTGGACAAGGGGATATAAGGTGTAAGTGAGGTGTCAAGAAGGTACATGAGGTGGAAAAAGGACAAACACCTTGGGGAGTGAGAAGATTTCCTTAAAAAGGGATTCCTTGTCCCCAAGTGGGAGTGAAAGGGACATTTGAGGAATTTTGGAATTCCTCAAAAATCTACATGGGAAAAAGAAAGGTGGTTGGGGATATAAATGTGAATTAAAAATTCACATTCCTAGGAGGATCTAGAGGATAAAAGGTGGGCTCCAAAAAGGTGGGACTTGGTCACATGTGGAGATTGTGACAAGTCCAAGGTTCTAGAAGCTTTGGAAGGATGGAATGTGAATTAAAAATTCACATATAAAGGAGGGGAATCTAGGATAAATAAATGTGAATTAAAAATTCCTTGGAGAATGATTAAACAGGTAATCTATAGTGGGGGATAAATAAGGATTAGAAGCCAACTTGCAAAAGTTGGAGGATGTGACACATCCTAATCAAAGGAGTTGATTGCATCCTAATGAGAGCCAGGAGATGGATTAGGATTAGATGAAAATGACGTAGCTGAGGGTAAAAATAAATGTAATATTTATTTAATTTATTTCATGAAATAAGGATTAAGGAGGGTAAGGTATTTAATTATTAATTAAATACCTTAGGGGTTTGGCAGAATTAAAGATATTAATTAAATAATAGTAATATTATTTAATTAACTAGGATAAGAGGATGTTTAGATGAAAAGTGATAAATTTGGATAAATTAAGTGTCCAAATTTGGATGTGCATTTTGCCCTCTTTGAGATGAATTGTTCACCGGTGGCATCATTTCTAAAGAAATTCAATAGTCAAGAGATTTAGCAATAGAAAGAAACCAAGATGAGAGGGGCATGGTGGGTTAGAACCGGCCTCACATCTTGAACATGTGGAGGGTGAAGTGGACAAGGGGATATAAGGTGTAAGTGAAGTGTCAAGAAAGTACATGAGGTGGAAAAAAGACAAGCACCTTGGGGAGTGAGGAGATTTCTTTAAAAAGGGATTCTTTGTCCCCAAGTGGGAGTGAAAGGGACATATGAGGAATTTTGGAATTCCTCAAAAATCTACATGGGAAAAGGAAAGGTGGTTGGGGATATAAATGTGAATTAAAAATTCACATTCCTAGGAGGATCTAGAGGATAAAAGGTGGGCTCGAAAAGGGTGGGACTTGGTCACATGTGGAGATTGTGACAAGTCCAAGGTTCTAGAAGCCTTAGAAAGATGGAATGTGACTTAAAAATTCACATATAAAAGAGGGAAATCTAGGAAGAATAAAAAGGAATTAAAAATTATATGGAGAATGATTAAGCTTAATTAATAATTAGAGGATAAATAAGGATTAGAAGCCAACTTGCAAAAGTTGGAGGATGTGACACATCCTAATCAAGGATTAGGCATGTGCACATCCCTAATGAAGAAATTAGGAGATGGATTAGGATTAGATAAAAATAACATGTAAGAAATTAAATAAATGTAATATTTATTTAATTTATTTGATGAAATGAGGATTAAGGAGGGTAAGGTATTTAATTATTAATTAAATACTTTAGGGGTTTGGCAGAATTAAAGATATTAATTAAATAATAGTAATATTATTTAATTAACTAGGATAAGAAGATGTTTAGACAAAAAGTGATAAATTTGAATAAATTAAGTGTCCAAATTTGGATGTCTACATTTTTCCCCTCTTTGAGATGGTGTTACGAAGTAGCATCATTTCTAGAGAATTCAATGGTCAAGATTGCTCCAACAAGGCCAAGATGAAGGGCTATGGTGGGTTGAGAACCCAGAAGCCCTCACATCTTGACATGTGGAGGGTGAAGTGGACAAGGGGATTTAAGATGTAAGTGAGGTGTCAAGAAGGTATATGAGGTGGAAAAAGGACAAGCACCTTGGGGAGTGAGGAGATTTCCTTAAAAAGGGATTCCTTGTCCCCAAGTGGGAGTGAAAGGGACATTTGAAGAATTTTGAAATTCCTCAAAAATCTACATGGGAAAAGGAAAGGTGGTTGGGGATATAACATTCTTAGGAGGATCTAGAGGATAAAAGGTGGGCTCCAAAAAGGTGGGACTTGGTCACATGTGGAGATTGTGACAAGTCCAAAGTTCTAGAAGCCTTGGAAGGATGGAATGTGAATTAAAAATTCACATCTAAAAGAGGGAATTTTAGAAAGAATAAAAAGGAATTAAAAATTCCTTGGAGAATGATTAAGTTTAATTAATCTATAATTAGAGGATAAATAAGGATTAAAAGCCAACTTGCAAAAGTTGGAGGATGTGACACATCCTAATCAATGATTAGGCATGTGCACATCCCTAATGAAGAAATTAGGAGATGGATTAGGATTATATGAAAATGACATATGAGAAATTAAATAAATATAATATTTATTTAATTTATTTGATGAAATGAGGATTAAGGAGGGTAAGGTATTTAATTATTAATTAAATACCTTAGGGATTTGGCAGAATTAAAGATATTAATTAAATAATAGTAATATTATTTAATTAACTAGGATAAGAGGATGTTTAGATGAAAAGTGATAAATTTGGATAAATTAAGTGTCCAAATTTGGATGTCTACATTTTGCCCCTCTTTGAGATAGTGTTACGAAGTAGCATCATTTCTAGAGAATTCAATGGTCAAGATTGCTCCAACAAGGCCAAGATGAAGGTCTATGGTGGGTTGAGAACCCACAAGCCCTCACATTTTGACATGTGGAGGGTGAAGTGGACAAGGGGATATAAGGTGTAAGTGAGGTGTCAAAAAGGTACATGAGGTGGAAAAAGGACAAGCACCTTGAGGAGTGAGCAGATTTCCTTAAAAAGGGATTCCTTGTCCCCAAGTGGGAGTGAAAGGGACATTTGGAATTCCTCAAAAATCTACATGGGAAAAGGAATGGTGGTTGGGGATATAAATGTGAATTAAAAATTCACATTCCTAGGAGGATCTAGAGGATAAAAGGTGGGCTCCAAAAATGTGGGACTTGGTCACATGTGGAGATTGTGACAAGTCTAAGGTTGGTCACATGTGGAGATTGTGACAAGTCCAAGGTTCTAGAAGCCTTGGAAGGATGGAATGTGAATTAAAAATTCACATATAAGAAATTTGGGAAGAATAAAAAGAAATTAAAATTCATGGAGAATGATTAAACGAGTAATCTATAATTTAGAGGATAAATAAGGATTAAAAATACAACTTACAAAAGTTGGAGGATGTGACATCTTGTCAGGAATTACAGAGAAAATTTGTGAAAAGAATGGGAATGGATTAAGGATTAGATAAAAATGGCGTGTAGTAGAAATAAATGTAATATTTATTTAATTTATTTAATGAAATAATGAGGATTAAAGGAGGGTAAAAGGTATTTTAGAATTCCAAATACACTTGGGGGTTTAATTAAAAATATTAATTAAATAACCCAATGACTTATTATTTAATTAGCTTAGGGTTAAAGAGGAATGTTTAGATGAAAGTGAGTAATTTAGGATAAGAATTAAAGTGGCCAGAATTTGGATGTACCACTATTTGCCCTACTTTGAGATAGTGTTACAGTAGCATCATTCTAGAAAATTCAATGGTCAAGATTCCCTCCGGCGAAATTTTAAAGATGAGAGGAGCTGCTGTTGGGTTGAGGCCAAGCCCTCACATCTTTAACATGTGGAGAATTAGAAATGAACAAAGGGATATAAAAGGTCTTAAGTGAGGTGTCGAGAAGGTGCGTGAGGTGGAAAAGAATGGCAGGGGAGTGAGGAGATTTCATCAAAAAGGGATTCCTTGTCCCCAAGTGGGAGTGAAAGGGACATTTGAGAAATTTTGGAATTCCTCAAAAATCTACATGGGAAAAGGAAAGGTGGTTGGGGATATAAATGTAAATTAAAA
>VDFB02019699.1:0-25303 GCA_007258455.2 Sequoia sempervirens
AAAATGCATAGCTCTTTGAATTCATGAACGATGAGTTATCATTATATCTGCATGTTGTCTCATTTCTGCTTCAATCTCTTCCATTGTCATATCTGCCCTATGTTTAACGCTTCTTTCTCTATCATTTTGGTTTCAACGAATCCTTTCTTCTTGTCTTTGTACATCATTCATTTGTTCACGTCGTTGTCTCATATAGTTTCAAGCATATTCTCTACTTTGTTCTCTTTGTTGCTCTTCAGTTGTAAAACTCCTTACTTCCTCTCTTTGTGGATTAGCCATTTGTTCATGTCATTGTCTCATATAATTTCGAGCATATTCTCTTCGATGCTCTCTTCATTGCTCTTCATTTGAAAACTTGTCTTTGGACGACGAGGCATCCTACACATTTTAATAAAAAATATTAAATCTATAAAATTGTTAAGAATTCGTAAAAACACTTAATGATGTACACGGTCAGTCTAAAACTAATTTAAATCACAGTTATCCTAAAAGAGAATGACAAAAAATCTTTGAGAGTCTCTTTATTAAACAATTCAAAATATAAATTAATTGAAAAATATATTAACTTTTGAATCCAAATGAGAGTTGAACCCACAACCTTTTGATTATAAACAAAACACACTAATCCATTGCACTACATGTTTATTTTGATTTTTTTATGATTACAATTTTGTTAATTAATAACTTTTTCAATAAAATTAGTAATAAATAAATTAATTAAAAAATGTAGTAATTTTTAAACCCACAACTAGAGCTAAACCCATAATCCTTCAATTACAAATCAAACCTATTAATCCATTGCACTATTTGCTTGTTTTTATATGTGATATAAATTGTACGTGTTATATATGAATTATATAATTATTATGTTATATATTAAACTATTGTGTTATATCATAGTGAACATTATGATATTTTATTAAAAAAATATTTACTTACTTATAATAAAACAAATATTATAATGTAAGCATTAAGAATATTTTAATGAAATTAACTTTTTACCTAAAAGAATAAAACTAAAACAAATTAATAATACATTTAAATTTATATTAAATTATTTTCTTATCTGTAATTGAAAAAGTATTAGAATAGAATTACCTTTTTACCCTAAAAAGAATAATAGAATTACCTTTTTACCCTAAAAAATAAATCTAAAAAACTATTAACTTTTGTATTTATTCACACTATGTAATAATTTGTTTTTTATTCGCATTCCACCTGGTGTAATAATTTGTTTTTAATCAACACATTCATTTACATTGTTTTTTACTTATTACTTATTATTTATATTAGTTCAAAAAGTTATGACCGAAAAGATACTCTTAGAATAATAAATTTTATATTTATATAATAATTATCATTTTTTTCATCTAAATATATTATACTATCATTTGATTTGATTTTTATTTTGTTTGATATTTATAATATCTTTCTTATATTTAAAATTTTAATATATAATTATTTTAATATAATATAGTTAAAATAAAATTAATATATTATTTATATAATTTTAATAAAAATTAACATTAACGTAACTATAATTAACAAAACTAACATTTAATTTTATTCTACTATAAAGACAATCACTAGCCACTTGAATCCTAAAATGGCTAAACAACTACTTCACTTGGAAGGAGAATGTTAAGGTAGATGCTCAGCATCATATTCTATATCATTCTAACATTTTAATTATTGCTTAGTAATTTTATCCTTTGCAACATGATAAACAAACTTTCTCATTATCAACAATAAACTAAATCTGGAGAAATGGATAACGTTGTTGGGAGTAGAAAGAAAACTTTCGTCACTCGAACACCGTCACAAAAACACATCCATGGCGAAGAGTCTCTCTTTCTCCACTTCAACATTCTTCTGCCCGCCGTCAATCTCTCTCCAGAGGCCCCCGTCAAAATCTTGCTCAATTCTCCACCCATGGAGACGTGCGAAACAGCAACAGCGGCACTTAACTCTCTCAATTCGCGCAGAGGCCGTCACGATCCCTGTCATCACGTTCGACGGTGAGAAGGCAGGCACAGCGTCTTTGGACATCAAAACAGCTCGGCCGGAGACGGCCCGCGCTGTGGTTCACAGGGGCGTCGTGACGGAGCTTCAAAATCGGCGGCGAGGTACGGCGTCAACTCTGACCCGCGGCGAAGTGCGAGGGGGAGGAAGAAAGCCCTACCAACAGAAGGGCTCTGGAAAAGCTCGTCGCGGCTCGCAAAGGACTCCTCTGCGGCCTGGCGGGGGTGTCATTTTCGGCCCGAAGCCCAAAGACTGGACCATCAAAATCAACAAGAAAGAAAAGCGTCTCGCCATCTCTACGGCTCTCTCCAGCGCTGCCGTCGACAGCGTTGTAGTCGACGGCTTCGCGGAGAACTTTGACACTCCCAAGACTAAGAATTTTGTTGCTGCGCTCAAGAGGTGGGGCGTGGAACCCAGTGAAGATCACGCGCTCATTTTTACCATGGAGTTGCCGGAGAATGTACGGCTGTCCAGCCGGAATATTGGGTCTTTGAAGATTTTGACTCCCAGGACCTTGAATTTGTATGACATTTTGAGGGCCGATAAGCTTATTTTTACTAAGGACGGTGTGGAGTATCTTAATAAGATGTATGGATTGAAGTCAGCCATTCGGGACGAAGATGAAGAGGAGGGAGAGGAAGAGGGAAAACAGGAGGAACAACAATCTGGTAAGTCTTTTTTATTTGTTTGCCCATTGCTTTTCTCAAACAACAAGATGGTTTTTTGTTGTTTAATTTTTTATTTATATAGTAGCTAGATGAAATGCGTTTTGAGGTCTCTGACGCCTCTGATTGGGACGATGCCTTTTAAACAACATTTGGCTAGCGGGGTTTGTGCCTGGAGTGCAGCGCTACCCGCTGGACCAGTAATTCAGCCCCCCCTAGGAAAAAATGAAGGGAGCACTCAATTACAGTCCAACCTCGTCAGGGGAGAAGAATTGTAACATTGTATGATTGCAACATATAATAGTGGGTTTTTCTTCCTCCACGGTTTGAAATTAAAGAGACAATTCTATGATATAAAATGAAGATTCCTAGTTCTCACCTAAAAAAAATGTTAAACCATTTCTGAAAATACATATTTAGGCGGCATCTCGAGCCCTGAAGTTTGAATTAAAAAATGGCTAGCTTTTTGGAGCTAAATGGTCCTATGAATTGCATTGCCAATTTTTCTATGATTCTAAAAGAACTGATATCTGATAAAGAGTTCACATTTGGCTCTAAACACACCAGCTGAAGAATTTCTATTATATCCTATTTCATCTTGTAGAATTAAAAAGTAGATGTATCCCTCTGCATGGTATGCCGGCTTTACTCTTTGTTATGCATTTAGTTCTTATAGGGCTATGTAATATCCTTCTATATGAATCAGCTGCATGCTAATACCAATTCAATCCTCATAACCTATTTTTCACAATTAGTGGTTCACAAGAACACAACTTGTGCAAGCAATTTGAGATAATACTAGAACTGAAACATAAAGTTTTATTAATGTGCGTGTTCTGTACCTGACATACTGTAAATAGAGATGTTTGGCTGTCCATCTTTTCCTATCCTTCCTATATCTCTCCTATATCTCTCTGTCTGCACAACTAATGTTACATATATGTGTTTATAACTTAAAAGGGCAAGAAGGTGAAAGTTTATTATGGAAGTTGAATGGTTGAGACAATTGAAGTACTGAATGTGACTCTTCATCTTCCGATGGTTGGACTTCTCAATGCTTACTATGTTGACAGGTGTTTCTTTGTAAAGCAGCTCCAAAAGTTAAGTAGAATTGTGACTTATGTGAACTGAAGCATTTGTGTGATGATGAAGATGTGTGGGATTTTGTGTAACATTTTAGAGTGTTGGCACAATGTACGTTCACATGCATTGGTGCAAATGTGGCATAGAACTTATACACAATTGTCTTTGGTGATTTGTGACATGATCCTTGGTGCTGTGTGATTGGTGCATGATGCAAAGGGCTGTACAAGAGTTATATAGTATCTTTTGCAAGAGTTGTATAGTATCTTTTGTGTTGCAAGACATGGTTTGTGGAGTAGTTTGGTTGTGTGGCATGGTTCTTAACATTGCATGGGTGGTGTATGAAGCAAGGAGCTATGCATGATCTTAATCCCAAGTTGGGTAAGTTCTTTTGGAATAATGGCAGAAAATATTTTTGTGTTAAATTTAGTGATCAGATTTAATGCACAGAAATTTAATTCAAAATCAGACACAATACGCAGCAGATACCCTGGGAAAACCCTCCTCTTGAGGGAGAAAAACCCAGCCAATAATATCTCTTATATTATTGATTCACAAATGAAAAAATCTCCTTTACAATAGAGGCTGATAAGTAAGCCAAAAAATCAGTATCACAGACTGATGTAAGTACAGGACTGAGTGATACAAACTGCTTGAATATTTCTTCCTTATACTCAGATCTCAATCTGCACTTTACAAACTCGCACTGCTCTGAAGATGAATAAGAAGGCTAAATGAATTCGATGATCAACAATGAGAGAAATGAATGGATATATATACATGTATTGAGAGAGGTCGCACCTCTTCAATTATCTCCAAGTTGGCCTTCATAAGTAATATATATTTTATAATCAAGAAGTCGGCCATCTATAATAAATGAAATTCCTTCATAGAGAATTGCGCCTAAGATAGAATGAGGTCGGCCTCATACAATTCTTCATTAATTGAAAATCACTCCTCTTGATGCATATAAATTAAATAGCCTCTTAGCTATTATTTAATTTAACAAATAAGGTAAAGGAGATGACTGGAAGTAATGACCGAAGCTGCATTTAAACATCAACATTTTGCAATATGGTGAAACTTTGGATAGATTTATTGTCTCTCCAAAATGGCTAGTCTTTCAATGGTCCTGAGGGTGTGGAACATTTTACCCTTAGGCATTAGAATCATAAACATAAGCATTTGTACTAATCTGCATTTGCACATACATCATACCAGTATTCCACAGAGATCCATCCCTTGGATCTGAGTGACATGCTGAACATCCTGGGGACTTGGAGACTTGGAGGGGACATCCCCCTATCCATCCCCCATTTTTTGTAGATTTTCGGGACTTATTGGCATCACTTGGATTTCTCAACATCCCCTAGTCATCTTTGAGACTTTAGGGTGTACCCCACAGCATATGGATAAATAACATTATAAAACAAATAAATCCCTAAGGTCCGCCAACCCAAATAGAACTTTTAAAATTCATGCACATTGTTGTTTTGCATTCACCAAAAGAGAAGAGAAAAGGTTAAAAAAGCAGAAAAGAGAGGAATAGGAGTGGTTTTTGAGATATCAATTGGATGATGACTGTAATTTTTTAGCTTGTTGCTTAAAGTATCTAGGTACCATCCATGATGCAGCATTTTTTTGGCATCTCTCATTATAAATCATGTTTCATATTATGCCTATGGTTATCAGTCTATCAGATGGATTATGGAATCAGTGAATTGTTATTGTCCTCTTTAGATTTTCAACTTTTTTGGTTTTTTTTTTTTGGCTAATAGTATCTGTGTAAGGGACATAGGGCCTGCAAAAAATGGCATTCAGCAACAGAATCAAATAGCCAAAAGGCTCATTTGAATGTCAATAAATGTATTATTTGAATCTCATTACAACCAACACATGAATGGCTTAACAAATAGGATAATTCTTCCTCTAATTCTTGGAAGTTCTCAATGTCTTTCAGTGGGATGCCTTCCCATGCATGTGCTCCTTTAGCCTCAGTCCAATCATGCTTTAATGAGGGAAGAATGTAAACTAGTTTCAAGAGTCGAATGCATAGGTGTTGGATCCACCCTTGCTACCTATATCTTTGAAGGTGTCTTTGTAGTCACTGCTGGAGTATTTCCATTGCTTGTCTAGAGACCACATCTCCATTCCCCTTATCTAAAGAAACACACAAATCCTCCTGCTACACTGAATCATTCTGTACCTCCTCAGAAGCTTCATTTGTCTCCCCAAGGTAAATTATAAAATGATGAGATTCTGCCCCTTTCCACCAAGTAGCTTGAGAAGACATCTCCCTCTTATCATCCCAAGAAGGGAAAGAGCTCCTCTTAGGGCCCTAAGAAACCAAATTCCCATAAAGAAAACAATAGTGATGCCGAAAGGGTATATTCAAATAGTCTAGTTTTTGAACCCAGGATCTACCATCTTTTTTCAAAATAATTTCTTCATGCAATCCTTTATCCAAATCCATATCAACATAGATTTGAGTTAAGTAATGCCGAAATGCACCAAAGCCTCTTGAGCATCCTCCAAAAATTTGCCCATAGAATTCCCAATAACCTCAACGCTGGATTTATACCAATATTGCAGCAGTAAATAAGGTAAGTACACCCAAACTGGAACTGAGGAAGAGGAGTCCTGGAGGGGATCAAAGGAAGGATACCATGACTACAAACTTAAAAATGAAATCCTCCCAAAACCGCATCTCTGAACTAAGAGTAGTATTTCTAGCTTTAAGGGATATAAAATTCACAATAGAGAATGCCTGAGCACAAGGTAGAGGCCCAATTTCTTCCTTCAACAAAGGTTTCTAGAACTCAAAGATCCACTCATGCAGACTGCTTAGATTAGGCTAAAACCCATCAAATTTCGCAAATAAGGCATGCCTCTTTAAGGATTTCTCCCACATATCTACTTCTCTGTTATTTTTGAAGAATACTTTTGGTAGTAGATCTGCTCTTTTTGCAATCAATATGGTTTTCCAAATGCTTGATTTACATCCTTTTGAACTTTCCCATCAAGGATCGTGAGTAGAATACTTGGAGCCAGGATTAGAATTGGAATTATTCTCATTGCCCTTACCTTCACTGTAATCTATCTGAAAACTATGATTCTTCCCACACAGTGCATCACAGAAGGATTTGGTGGAGGCAGGGTTATGGTTTAGGCCAGAGGAAGCCACAAATCTGTTTACATCTCCAGAGAAAGATACATCCGCCTTAAAATGGTGTGTTGAAGCCCCAAAAAATGCAATGCCACTAAAACTTACTCCTCCATTGATGCATGAATGCAAAGCCAGGTTTGATCTGCACACTGTTGCCTTGGAAGAAGAGGATGATATCTTTAAAAACCTTAATTGCTTACAGTTAGGCGGAACAAAGATCCTTACTCCAAACAGATTTGGGAAAACCCTTATATCCTGTGTAGAGAGGGCATCAAATAAATTCTGAAAACGTGCAGGGTAGCACCATATCTCATAATATCTGTTGCCCACAGATAGATCTGGCAAGTCATGCATGGGAGGGCAGGGGGAAGAGTAATCATCCGAGCCAGTAGAAGCCATCAGTGGCGACTACTATATATTTAAGAATTTTTGTTCCTTTTAGGCATTTTTGATTTATTTGTGCATAAAAAATTTAAGCATTAATTTTATATACTATTTTAATTGTAGTCCCCAAAATCTGGATTTTTTTTTGCCAATCCATTTTTTTTAGCCAATCCTCAAAACCAGTCCCAGTGGCTCCCTGACCCCAAATCTTAGAGAAACACCGTTTCATACTTGTATCATGAAAAATTTAGAAAAGTCACAAGGATTGTTCATATAGTAGGGTGTAGAATCTGCCTTATGGTCATTATACTCATTACAATCATATTTTAGAATCTGTACATATAATTCTGAAAGGATTAACTATCTTTAGCTTGTCTATCCACTCGCTCATATTTGGTGATTGGCTTGTGTGGATAGCATGCAAAACAATTGATAGAAATGTATTCTTTAATCAGGAACTGTAGTGGCAAAAACATTTTTGCCAGAGGATTCATGTCTACCTTATTAATCTGACATTAATAACATTCCTTCCACTGTATTCCTCCAATGAAGATGTTTTCTTGTTACTTATACATACTGTCTCATCCAATGTGATTGGCAGAAGGGTTGTCATGGAATTCCTCAAGAATCTTGTCAAGTTTAGTTGCATTTAGAACTACCTGTTAATACCATTTGTCCTTCATAAGTTTATTCCTTATCATTATTGTTTCTGTTGTTTCACATTTATAAGTTGCATTGATGATTGAAGAGTTTTCGTTTCGCGATCCCTATATAGGGCAAAAGCTCATGCTTAGTAAACCAAGCATATAGAAACTAAATAATTGTTTAGTATAATTAGAAGAATTCAAGTAAGCAAAGAAAATGAGGATGGCAGAGGCATTGCCATGTGTTAGTTCAACAGGGTCAAAGGGAGATATAGAGGGGACTTCTTCTTCCATTAGGCCACAGATATGAGGATTAGGTAATGTGATCAACCATAGTTCCAAATTTTTCTTGCTCCTCATAACACTCATGGTTCACAAACTTCATTTGAAATTATTGTGTGGAATAGGGAATTGCAGTATGAGGCTAAGTTGGCGCATGTTAATTTTTGGTACTTCAACATTCCAGTTTAGGTTGTGAAGAGTACTTATTGGGAGTAGTTGGTTATTACATTACTTGTGGTAGGTGAGGGGGTTAAAGGATCAAATTATTATGAGTTGAGTTGGCTATTATTGGAGCATGCAATCAAAAATACAAATCCGTTAGTAGATGAATAAAAAATAATTTGGGAAAGGAGGTTTACAAGATTCTTTTGGATGGGTGGATAGATGGCAGGAATTGCACTTTTATCAACTTCCTTGTTACTTCAAGAGGGAAATTAGATTTTTTGAAGTCAGCTAATGTTTTTAGTGGAGTAAAATATGTAGAGACCTTGTGCAATTCCGTATGTGTCAGCTGGTAAACTTCTAGAATTGAGGCACCCTACTTTGTTTTGAAATCCTTGTTGTCCACTACATTGATCTTCTCCTTGAGGATATAGGGTAACTTAATTGGATAAAGAATGTAGTGTAAGATGTGAAGAATGTCACAAAATACATCTACAAGGTTCTAAATCTCATGAGAGAGCACATTGAGGGCAAGGAGTTTGTGTGGTTAGGAGTCACACAACTTGTGACAAATTTCATCATTGTACAAACTACAAAGTATTGTAGCTACGTCACCCAACCTTAGCACATGTTTGTGAGTGAAAGGTTGTTAGAGAGTCCTTATTGCAAGAAGGCCAAAGTGGAGAGGATTGCGACTTGACCGTTTTTTATGATACATTTGCCACGGGCATGGAGAATATCATCAAGGTAAATTGTTTTGTTTTAATTTATCTATTTTATAATGTTATAATAATATAATTTGTTGATTTTGTAAAATCTTGATATTTTATTTTTCTGACTTTAAGTTTTTAAAAAATTCTGGTCTAGTTTAATTTTCTAATTTCATATTTATACACTCTTTTGTTTTAGGCAATATAACTACTGGTTAGAGTTCTATACTTGGTGGATGGGGACAAAATTCCTATGGGGTAAATTTATAAGGTCATGTATAGTGCCAAAGAGGTGATTCAACATTTGTATGGGTCAAATAAAAACAAATATGAACCCATCTGCTACATTACTGATTGGAGGGGGAAGTGACAATTCCACCAACATATTCGTATTATTGCTTACTATGTGAACCTCAATTTTTTCTTCTTCGCTTCATCTAAAGTAGATGAGGTGGGTATGGATGGTCTCAACATGTGTATGAAGAGAATGGTCCCCAATGAGAACCCTAGGGACATCATACATGATGAGTTACAAATGTACAAGTTAATGGAGGGGAGGTTGTTTTCTTCACCTATATGCATTTGGAGAGCCAATTGGCAATTGGGTAAAAAGCCAGATATGTTTAATTTGAACTTTTAAAAGTTTACTAAAATCTTTACAAAGTCATAAATGTTGTCCTTGTAGATTTGTGGTGAGAAAATTTTGGTGCAACAACACCTAATCTTCAAAATCTTGTTATCTACATGTTGTCTTAGCTTTGCAGCATTTTATGTTGTGAGCACAATTAGAGTTTGTTTGAGGCCATTCACACAAAGAAATGCAACATTTTGACACAAAAGTGCTTGAATTACTGTGTCTTTGTGTAGTACAACCTATAATTGCATCCAAAAAAGGGAGGAGTAGGGGACATATTAGGCACTTGACCTTGATGACATTGATCTCTAGTTAGATTGGGTTGCATAGGATGTGGATACATTGTTCACTGATGATGATTTGACTAATTACTTGGGAAGCAGAAGTGGCAGCATTTGACAAGGTAGAAGGTGACACTGGTGAGCCATTAGTTGAATGTTCATTGCATTCCTAGCATGATCCTATGGCCGAGGCTTCTATTGAGGCTTTTGTTGAGGATGATACAGCTATACCATCTTGTTTAAGGACACCCTCATGATGGCAGCTGACTTTTTTGAGCTTTAGCCCTAGAAGAAATGTATAAATTATGAACTTTGAAATTGCAATTTGTAATGTATATTTATATTGAATATTGAAGTTGATATGCATCAAACTCTTTTTTTGGTCTATGATGGGTATTGAACTCTAATCTTGATCTAATATGAAGAAAATCAGTAATATGTTCCCTAAATTCAGTAATATGCACATTTTTGAAGAATATTTTCATAATTTTTTGTTTTTTTTAGTGTTTGGAAAATTTGCTGAGTTCTTTCCGAGTTTTTCATTAAGTTTTTTAACCATGGGTGTGAAGAATACCTTTGCTAGAGTCTACATTCAATCCTCTTTAAAAGCAACATGTTGGTCAAATGCTGAATTTAATTTCAAGCTCTTTAAAATTTGGGGAACCAGGTAGTTTTACTAGTTTGTTTATGTTGTTTCATACACAAGTATAGAAATATATGGTTGAGTTTTATGTGTTTTCATTGCTTATTCATCCAATTATCTTTTTACTGCTGTTGTACACTAGTTCTTTCTAATCATTGTCTGATGCTCACCTTTATGTTAATTTTTGACATGTAACAATATGCTTTTTTAGTATTTTACGTTTGAATGTTTAATTCAAAATTGCCTTGGTTTAGTTTGTTAAGATTCTGACAGAATGAATGAAATCACCTGTTGCATTGTTCACTCACGTTTATTTCATTTTGGAATAAACTCAGGATAGTTTGTACTAATGAATTGTTTATGAATCAGAAGGAGGTTCAGAGACTCCAGAAACTGCACAATGAATCCAGGTTTTGACCAGAGCACGAGACAAACATTATTTGCACTGGTTATCATGCTTATGCTGTATGGGATTCCACTCTTTTAGTAATTGTGGTACTTGAATATATGCTACAGTGCGGAAAGGAGTTGCACTGGGTAAAATTTTTCTTTGCAGAATCCTTTCTACAAAAAAATGTTGTATCAAAGAGGGATACTGATTCTTTTCTACCTAGCATTCTTTGTGATTTGTCAATATTTCAAGTTGCAATGAAGTAATCTTTGAAGAAAACAGAATACAACAATGCCTATATCTTTTAATATTTGCTTGAAATTTTCTCTTTCATCTTTGTGTTACCAATTTTTTAATGCATATATTGTTATTGATGAGCGAATCACTCCTTATTCATCCTAAAGGGGGCTCATTTTTACATTTCAATTGCAACGTGTTCAATAATGGTGATTTTTATATTTTCAAACATTTATGATAGGCATCTATAAGTAAGGTTTTGAGCAGTAAAATAGTATTTGTTGAAATAAATGAAACAACTTGGACAAGATGGAATAAAACTATGCTGTTCTTTTCCTCGATTTTATAAAAATAGTTATTTTTGAAAAAATTGTTAATGTTAACCCCATTTGCTGCCACTGTTTTAGTTTGGAAACATTGGTGAAGGTCATGAATTCTAAAAGGGTTTCCAATTGAGCTCTTTTCACATTTAGAAATTATTATTGGTTCTGTTTATAATTTATATTGAGACAAGAAAATTAGTACCATTATCCATAATGCTAATTTAGAAAATTGTCTGAACCTTTGTGGTTGTTGGAAGCTGCGTCTATTTGCAGGTCATTACCGTTTCTTTAATACATGAGAGGGCACATTGTGGATTGTAAGGCAAGAAACAGGAAACACACCCAATGCTAGATGGCTTGCTCAAATTTATGGCAGAATGTCTTTTAGCTTATTGCAGAATGACTATTTACGTTTAAGAACATTTGTCTCAATGTATAAAATTTATTGCCCACTTTTCTTTGGCCTTTTGTCTGGGTAAATTTATATGCATGTTGCATATTGCTATGTGTTTTGATGTAGCCAATGCATTGTGCATTAAATCTGAAGTTCTGAAAATGATGCAAAGGGATTATGCAGGTGAATTATGGATGTTAGTAGAGCAGGGTTTGGAATCAGGGAATGAACTCATTTGCAGACATCTGGATTGGATGTTGGTGATTTGCAAGAATCATATCCAAGCTGCAGGCCGCCCTGAAAGAAAGTGTAAGAAGAATCTTCCTGTTAACAATGTGGGAGGTATTTGGTGTTCTGGATGGAATTGAAGGGAAGTGAATCTGAACTTAACTGTGAGTCATTCTGTGCTTGTCAATCTTATTGTTTTATTGGTTAAAGTGTTTGAGTAAAATCTATGCTTCCTCAAATAACAATTTGTAAGGAATCAAATAAAAATGAATAAAAGGAACAACATGCTGTCTCCGCAAGAGGTAGGATAGGAACAGGTATCTGTTAGCAGTTTGCACTTGGTACTCAGATAAAATCAGTCTATTATTAAATTGAATACAGCTAATTAAGAATGTTGTTTTTCTGCTACGACTACGAGGATCAAAATGCTATGACAATCAAAATGTTTTCTTAGTGATGAAAGAGAACTTTGAATTGTAAAGGGTTATGATGTGAAGGAATAGGAAAGATCTCTTTGTGGAAGGTCGTTAGTGCCTAAAGCCGCAGGTCAAAGGGTGTCAGATCAAAATTAAGATCAATGTTGTGAGGGAGCAACTTAATTTTTAATGAAGACCAACAAGCACGGTCTAAAAATAAGTTTAAACTATTGCAATAATAATAGCCTGTGTTTTGCCTGTTCAAGGTTTAATAGATTCTTCTAGTAAGAGAAGAGATGGTAAATGGAAGGCATTGAGTGGAGTACAACTTAATTTTGACGGGACTTCCAAAGGAAATTGGGGCACAGCTGGAGCATGTTTTGTAGTAAGAGATATAAATGAATGATTTGTATTAGGGGACATGAAATATTTAGGTCACAAGACAAACGATGAAGTAGAATAGGAAGCCCTAAGAGCAGGAATCCAAGTGATGTTCATGGCAGGTGTAGAGTGGTAGAAATTAAACGAGATTCTCTAATAGTGGCAAACGTGGTAAAAAAAGCACATTGCCCCAACCAGGAACTCAGCAATATTTTAGAGGAAATCTTATATTTGGTAAAGAAATTTGACAATGTTAAGGTGTTCCATTGTTATAGAGAGCAAAAGACAAAGCATATCAACGTATAAAACTATAGAATATTCTTCTATAGAAAGCTATGATATGTTTGATTGGCCAAGTTTCCCAAAACTAGTTAATGATAAGCGCCCTTCATGAGTAAAGTTGATGTAATGAAAATAATGACTAGTGTGCTATGGAGATCGTGCATACCTTTTGCATGCATAGAAAGAGGATGCAAAGTAATGAAATAGGTATAATTGTATGATAGAAGCTATCAAGGCTATTGTAGTATATTGGGATACTCATTCTTATTGTGTGTTTATTGTTGCAGTGCCAACTATCTAGGTGCATTGGAAGTTGGAGTATTATCGTTATTGTTAGTGGTGTTAGTTGGGCTGGTGTTATTGGCATCAGGCAAAAGGCATCTAATGTGTTATGGCTTGGTTACAAACCGTTGTTTAAGGTAAGATCTTCAACTGCTCCAATGCTAGAAATTTAAAAGGTTTTAAACTAAGTTACCGGATTCGTACCCACAGGCCTCGAACCCGGTTCGGGTACGCACCCGGTTCGGGTTCGTCTGTGGGTTCGTGCTGGGCACGCACCCTGTGCGTACCCAGCACGAACCCACACGTACCCAACACGAACCCAGGTGAACCCGGGCGAACCCACGGGCCAAGTCAAAAAAAAATGGGCCCAAACATGATTAAAAAACATTTTTTTAAAAAAAAATTTCCCCCTAACCCTAAAATGGCTAGTGGCTTTGCACAGAAGTAGTCTTTTGTGAGCGGTAGATTAATCTTGGTTTGCACAAAAAGTTTGGAGTGGCAGTATGAGGCTAGTGGCTTTGCACAGAAGTAGTCTTTTGTGATGTATAACACAGAGGGTGAATGAATACAGGAATTCTAATTTGCTAAGAGCTGCACAGAAGCTCTGTTTTTAGCATAAACAGAAGAGGAGGAGCATTCAAGCTGAAGCAGCCCTGGTTTGAAGATTTCTGTGGATGTTGTTCTAATCCGGTCAAGTGCAAAAGTTCTGCATTCAAATCCAAAGCAGAAGCTCACCTAAAAATTCTGAATAACAAGAGAATCTCTAGGCTCATTAGAGGTGAATCTAGTGGCATATTGACAGGGATAGATGAAACAGCATATATCTGATTAGTTAAAAAAATCAGAAATAAAGAGTGAGACAGATCATGTTAATGCCTATAAGTAACCTTGAATTTTGACAGAATAAGTAGTGCAATAGAGAAGAACTAGGTTAAATGACCCTTAAATACCAATTCCAAAAATGATAATTTGACAAAATTTTCAGGAAGTTCAAATAAATATAGAAATTTGGAGAACCATGAAAAACAAAGAATGCTGAGAATCAAATATTCAAAATGTAATATCTTTTTTCTAAAAATACCTTTGGTTAAGAGACCTGAGACCTGGAAAACTTGTTGGCAAGATCTGTTAGAATTGGCATTTAATATTTATCTTTGGCATTTGGCATTGATCAATGATCAAGTATCATACTATGAAATGATTTAGTTTTACAATTCTCTATATTTCTCTTATTTTTTTGTATATATAATACATACATATATATATATATATATATACACGTACCCATACGTACCCAAACCCCTAAAAAAATTTTGCCCGTACCCACGTACCGGGTTCTCGTACCCGAACCCGTCCCCGAACCCGAACCGGTAACTTAGGTTTTAAAAGCTATTTTGGGTGTAAATGGTATTGAGGATGGTAAGGTGTGTATTCTTTTTTTATTATATCTAGAGTTTTTAATAGAAAGCTTTAGATGGTGATACAAAATAAGGGAATATGAGAGCATTTGTGCTTTGTTGGTATGACGACTAGTGGTAGAGGTTTATGGGGATGAGGAATTGGAGTTAAAAGAGGAGATTAACATAAGAGATGTTAAAGGCAAATGTAATAGAGGTTGTAGGTGTGGAATTTTGCATGATGCAAGAGGAGATTAGAGGTCTTATGGTAGATGTTAATGCCCTTGAAGGTCTTTGCCAAGATCTTAGGTTGGTCATTCATGCTCTGTTGGTATGATGACTAGTGGTAGAGGTTTATGGGCATGAGGAAATGGAGGCAAAAAAGGAGATGCACATAAGAGATGGTAATGGAAAATGTAATAAAGGTTGCAGATGTGGAATTTGTATGATGCAAGTGGAGATTAGAGGTCTTATGGTAGATGTTAATGCCATTGTCTTTGCCAAGATCTTAGGTTGGTTGTTAAAAGCATGGTAATGTCCCATCACAAGGGAATATTGGAGACATTTAGTGGCTATATTCACCACTTTTAGAAAACAATATTCTTATTAGGGTGGCTAGGTGAGTGGAAATAATCTGACATTCAATTTGTTGGGCTAGGGGAGGTGGTAGGGCAATTTATGCCAATTGTGGAGCTCGTGGCTGTCTCAAGCAATGGAGTCTACAACAGAGCTTATGATCATTGGAACTTGGCTTGGGCTGGTTGTGGATTGGCTAGTTGTGGAGGGGCTGAACTTCCTTGAAAAGGTGGTTGTTTACAGGGGTGACATGACTAGGGTTTCCTTTTTTCTTTTTATTGGTATATATATATATGTATTGTTGAGTAGTATGGCTCTATTATATCTTTTGATCACACCTATGTAGCTAGTGCTTATAGACGTCTTTTTGCTTATTCTGTTTTATGGATGGTTGTGTTTAAGCTTTCATATCCTTGATATGCTTATGCATAGGGCTATTCACGCAAGTTTTGTTCATCACATGGTACTTTCATATGTTGGTAGTTGGGAAAGGGCCTTGTAAATAATAGTATGATAATATATAATAATTAAAAAAGCTCATTTTAGTCCCACTAGTCATTCTTCTCTTATATGCAGTTGCATTTAGGAGGGTCAATGGATAAAGCAGGTTGATATTCATTGAATTGTCTAGTAATTTAGGTTGATATTGTGTGTAGAAGATCCTCCTTCCTCTTAAGGGAGATAGATGCACCATATTGCATGTGGGCATATTGCTGGTAATTGAAGTTTGGGAAGATATGTAGATTTGCTTAACTTGCACCTGTGAGATCGTAGTGAATGTGAGACCTACCAATTAATGTCTGATTTCAATTGATGCTTTTTCAAATGTTAGACCTTCAGATTTATGGATTGTCAAAGCCTACATTTTGAGTGAGGATTGACAATGACTACCATGAGTAATTGGAGTGATCCATAGAAGGTTAGAATATAACTATCATGGGCTAATACAATCATGTGCATCCACATGGTAGACCCTTCAGAGGGCTTATACAAGTGGTAGCAGTGTGAATTAGAAAAAGATATTTGGAATTGCCTTCCAATGGGGAGGATTTATACTATGGAGTAAGAGCCTAATCTAGACTTCCCCTTACACCACATGATTTTTCTTTGATTTCAATTTTGTAAATAAACAATTTTTTTAACAATGTTCAATAGAGAAATATCTACAATCTGCGACCTTCCAACTATTATACATTGACCGTCAACCCCTCAGCACCATACTTCAACAACCGATAAGTTTAAAAAAGTTTGTGGATTTTACACTAGTTACACCTATTAGGTGCTTCATGTTAATAAACTTTTAAAATAATAGAGCATTTGAAAAATTCGAAGTCCTTTTTTCTTATTTTATCAATAGATTAGGAAAAATGAAACTCAACAACAATAACAATTCACAAAGGAGATGGATGATTATACACAATTATTTTTTGATGTGTGTGCTTAGCCTTGAAGACATTTTATATTATGTTCTAGAATGAAAATGCATGTTAAATAGGTAGCTGATAAATATATATCATCAACTTTTCATTCTACATATATGTTTTAAGTTTAAATAGGTAGTGTTAACACTCGACCATAAACAAAGCAATATGTTGTGCAATTTCATTTACGGCCCACCATATTCCTTGCAGATTGCCTTCCCTTACTATGCTGAAATATGCAAATAATGGAATATTCCACAATTTTTTATGGACTTTAAATGGAACAAAAGTTGCCTAGTGTTTAAGCTACTTGCAACCAGTCAGTCATTATTGTTGGGTGCTTTTTGTTGGAATAGTTGAAATGGGTTTGGTTGTGGGAGCACTTGAGAGGAAATAAGTTGGTGCTTGATTCACAATTCAAAGAATCTTAGAAGATATGCCAACTTTTTCCCATCCTTTGAAGTTGGCAATGACATGCTTAACAATGCATTTATTTGATGCAAAAGCATCCCGGGTTGTAAGAATAATCTGGTATCACCCAAAAATGTTTTCTTTTACTTTCTTTGTAGATTTTCATTCACAACCCAGTCATCACAAATCCCACCACATTTCATCGTAGTTGCACATTTCACCTTGTTGTTGGTAGTTTATGTTCTACATTGGTTTTACAACATTGCATTCAATTCTTAGGAGGTTTGGATCATCACAAAAGCATAATTAGGTCTTTGGCCTATAACTAGGTATTATCAACTAACACCCAGTTTCATTGTCATAGATTGTGACTTTTTGAAGCTTGCAGCAATAGAGGAACACATCTCTAGGTACATTGGACATAGGGGCACTTATATTTTGAATTGCTTCCAAATGCATTGATATTTCATCACTATGTTCATTCCAAAATATTCATTTGCAATTATCTAACTAAATATTTCATTAGGTGTTGAGCTTTGTGTCACCATGCAACTAACTAAGAGCACTCTTAAGGATAAAAGTTGATATATATGTATACTTGAAGATCATTAGAAGTCACTAAAGAAAGTAGAAGGTAGCTTGGTATTGTATTGCAACATCTTTCAAATTCTATAATTTGCCCATGTCTATTGGAAGTTCATTGTGATAGATTGTAATTCTATTGTGACAACAAATGAGTATAAAACTTCTTGTTTTGTTGTTGCATAAGTTTGGTTGCATGTTTATTCATTTGGCTACATGGTTGGATAATCCTTCATTGGACACTTTGGCCATGATTGCGTCCTAATTATTCAAGGGGAAACTAAGTATTCTATTCTCAGGTAAATTATATGTTATGTTTGGGTGTATGGTACAAGAGACACAATAAAATAGACATTTGACAACCTTAGTGAATTAAAATAGACAATTAAGCATCTTTAAGTAAAAATGACTTGATATACAAATTAAAAATATAAATTAGTTTAATTTAAAATAAATATTTGTTTTTAAATAAAATAAAATCTCTATGCAACATGTGTTGCTCACATTCTTCATGCAAACAAAGTATAGTAGAGGCAACACCATACACAATTCTACGCTACTAATCCCAATTGAGGGCCTCATGCTTGTTATCCATTTCAAAAATCAGCTTATTTAGGCTCCTATTAGGCATCAAGTCATTAACCAACAACAATTCTCCATCTTGATGTCACCAACCCAAAATCCTTACAAGATATGTATGCTTAAGCTTGCTAATAATCACGACTTTTGTAATGAATGTTTTTGATGAGGAAACAAAGGTTTTGATGGGACCCGAAACCCATTACACAATGGTTTTGAAGGGATCCACAACCCTATCAAGGAGAATCATGTTGCATCAAAGATAGAACATATACCATTAGCAACCCAACAACATCAGCACAAATAATACAACAAGATAAAACAAGCCGCACAAAGGAAAAGCAAGGGCCAAATGCCCTTAAACAAATACAAACAAGTTTTAGTTGGGGACCTTAAACCCAAAGGTTTTGAAGGGACCTTAAACCCTCAACTAGGTTTTTCCGGGACCTTGAACCCAAAAGAGAGTCATCATCAAGTTTTGTCAAGGACCTCAAACCAAAAAACACAACTGGCTAAAAAGCAACGACACTCTTGCAGCTCCATCCAAACTGAAAAACCGCCCCACCATCCACCTCCATAGGATAGGCTCCCCCTCTATAAGAAAGGAAGACGTGAGAGCTCAAACCATCGAAGCAACCTATCTCCAGCTCATGCCAGCTCCACCTCAAAAGGAGCCAGAACCACTTTTGTAATGAATGTTAGCTCTAGACCTAAAGTGAATTGTTTGCAACCCTCTTGATTACAAAAAGAGTTTTTTTCAACAAAAGGCATTTGTAAATAGGTCCAAACCCCTTCCCCCAACTTGCATTTTTTGTCAAAAATATGTGTAGCTTTTGTAAGCTCTCTCCGCATGAACTTATGAGGTTCTTGAGTTGAATCCATCAAGGCCCTTTCCACAAGATAGTGTTTTCATGTTTTGGTGTCCTTTGTGCTCTACAAACCCTAAAATCACAATCCTTATAATCACAAGAACTCCAAGTGGCAACTCCATTGCAAGGCCTATAATAGTTTCTTTGTCATCATAATCACTAATGTTTTTATTGCAAGGTCTACATTTGGACTGTGCAAGCTCTACCTAGAATCTTGCATGGTCTACATTTAAATTGTACTTTCCTACAAAGAATGAAGTGATCAATGTTCTTCATATATAATTTATTGGTATGTTCTTTCATGCTCTCTTTATATTGCAACCGGTAGAGTTAAAGTTGAGAGTAAATGCCATGTCCACTTTCATAATTAAGATAATATGGAGAGTCCTAGCCTATTTTTTATTTCCTATAAACTAAGAAAATAAATCAAGCGAAATAAAATAATAATAATTATTAAAGGACAAAATTAATATTATTATTATAATTAAAGAAGTGGGCCAACAAAAAGATAAATGACACCACTTTTAATAAAACCTCAAATTAGAATGTCCTAATAACACAATTGCATGCATTTTAAAGTGAGAAACAAATGGAAGGGAAAAGGATGAGCAAAAGCAATTGAGGTTTATATTTTGAGAGCTCCCTTTTCTTGTAAAGATTTTATTTTTATATTATCAATATATCTCAATTGCTTGAGCTTTTAAGTTCATTAGTTTACAACATAAGGGCAAAAACCCTCATCATTCAATATGAGTTTGAGGATGAGAAACCTTTAAACCTTGAGGTAATTTCATTCAGAAATTACAGAGTGGGCTACATCAAAACCTATAGCTTGGGTTTTAGTAGTTTCTAATTGGGTGCTAGAGTTACAAGTTGAAAGTTATTCTTTTTGGGTTGGGAATACATATTGTAGGGCATAGTATTAGGGTACAATCAATTAGGATACAATAGTCATCAACAATGCCAATCTATTTTTTATCATATTCAATTAGGGTTTCTTTCAATGCAACTCATGGCTTATGAATTGCTAATATACTTTCTAACACCATCTATTTTTGTTGATCAAACATGCACTAGGGTTTGCAACATAAAGTAGAAATTTCCAAGGTAGAATCAAAGGTATAGAACAACAAATAAGGCAAAATAAATAGTACAATAGATGTAACTTCTTGGGTATTACAAACAATCAAATTCCAACAAAATGCAATCTTCTAGGTACTACACAAATTATAGCTTTAGGAAATTATAAGACATCAACACTATCGACACTAAATCAGAAAACCCTCTTTAGTAGAGTTTCACCATGTGCAAAAAATAGATTGCTACTTATAAAAATAAGGTGGATCATAATAGAGGCACTATTTGTAGCTGTAAGGAAGCTAAGGTAACAAAACAAATTCTTACACTAATCTTGAGAGGAGGTTTATGCAAAAAATTCTTAGATCTTTATAAACATAAATATTATTCATACCACAATACAATGGTTTATGTGGGGAAAACCCTTTCGAGAGAAAAATCCCACACTCCAAAGCTACTCAATATATTATTAAGAAAACAACAAGATTACAATATACTTGTGGAGGAAACTTTCTTGGGAGTATCACCAACTAGAGATCCAAAGGCAACTTAACATCTATAAGACTTACACAACTTTTATCTCAAACACTTAATATATAGGAGATACAATATATGCAACTGCCAAACCATATTTACAAAACCAAGAATTGAAACTGCCCAAAAAGTGGTTCCCAACTTATCTCCAATCAAAGATTCCCTATGATGTGTCAAAATACACACCAACATGTGTAACTCCCCCTTACAATGCTTTTTTGTGTTCAACATGTTTTCATATTTTCTAATTTAGGAGACCCAACTTTTGATCTAGGAGTTTGATTGATGAATCGTTTGAATTGTTGGAAAGCTTTGAAGTGCTCTATCAAATTATAACTCTATTTGTTATGACCACTTTCAAGCCCAAAAAAACCTCTAAGTTCCTCAAATTGACTTTAATATATCCATATATGACCTTGGGTGGAAACTTTACTACCATGTTTATTTGGCCATTTTGTGGCTTTGATTTTTTTTTGGTAGCCATCCATGCTCAAATTTAAAATTACTATAAATAATCTTTTGAAGTTGCAAGGTTGAGACCTCTTTTTCCTAACATTCTCCCATTTTGCAAACACCTTGCAAGAGCAAAGGGATTATCAATATCATGGTTTAATTGCTAGGGGCGGACAAGCCTATAGACTCCAAACACCATATGAACTTCTTTGTGCTTACAAGCTTTGTTAAGTAACCTGCAATATTAATTAAAGTCTCTACCATAAGTAGCTTCACTCTATCATCCTCAACGATATCTTTGATAAAATGATACTATACATCAATGTGCTTAGTCTTGGCATAAAATTTTAGGTTCTTAGCTAGGAATATTGCACTCTGATTGTCATTACATATTATTTCATTCTAATATCTGACCATAATCTCTTAAGCCAAATGAGCTCTTTACAAGAATGAGTGGTTGCCCTATACTTAACTTCAATAGTGGACAAAACAACCACAACTTGTTGCTTACTCAACCAACTGATTGTACCACCAAATAAAGTTGGCATGTAAGCACTAGTGGATTGTTTGCTATCAACATCACCTGCCCAATCACAACCACCTTGTCTTTGCACTGCTAGTTTCTATTATGTATGCCTCTTTCCATTCACAATGTTCTTTGATGGCGCAACAATCCTCTTTTACCACTGTGGAATCCTTTCTGCCTTGTTTCAAAACTCATTGAACTTTGCCACAACTTAAGACTGGAACAACATGTCTTTCTATAGATGTTAATTTGCTGCCTTTGTCCTCATTCTTCCTTCTATTCTATGTCTTTTAATAGCAACCAAAAATCTGATTCTCATTTGGTACGTCCTCCTAGCTGGCTCATGTGAGGTTCTCTTGTCTTAGCTCTCAAGCACGATTTACCTTCACATCATCTGCATTCCATTTGATTGGATGTTGTTGTGCTTTCTTCAATGCCTACTTATGCATGACACACCCTCATTATAGGAGAATACATTAAACAAGACTTCTCATATTGGTTGTGTGGGAGTATTTAATTTTGTCGCCTTCAATCTTATACAATCCAATACCAATGTGAAATTTCTTAACCCCTTGAACTTGTATCACCATGGGCATGGCTGAGTGGAGGCTTTATGCTCATTTTCTTTGTTATGTAAGCCCCCTATCTCCTTCCACCCGCGTGCTTCTTCTTTTTGGTCATACAAGGTTAAAAGATGTGGCTGAAATGGAAGAGGAAACATTGCCTCTTCAATTGGCATACTAAAGGATTCAACTGTAGTTTTCTTCAAAAATGCTTTGTCTCTTGGTATCACTCGAATAAATCATGATTGCAAATAAATATACTCTTGTTTATTCTCCACCATGGCACCTCAAAACAAATTCAGATTTAGACAATATGTTGATTACTCCAAATGATATGTCTCATCACCGATTAATGAAGGTAAAACCGAGTTTGCTATAACTTCCCAAGGAGTCAGACAACCAAAAATGAAAACAATAAATTCAAACCATTTTTTTTTGTGATGCTGATTGTGCTCTGGGATGCTCCTGCATCACACCTCTCTCTATGATTTGGCAAATATGGTTGTATAATCCTTTGGGAGTACGTCTCGAGTCTCCCCAAAATGTCGCGCTACCCTGTTAGGTAGGTAGTGCTCAATCATGGTATGCTCCCACCCATGGATATAGAGGGTCTATCTAGCAAAAAATAACTGTTGTTGGTCATCATACTAGACAAGAACCTGCAACCATGGGCTCCATCTGAAAAATGGTCATATCATCTATAACCCTACGTCAATAAGGAATCCCTGAAGGCCTTGTGTGTTGTAAAGTCATGGCAACTCTGTATCGATAAGCAATAGGCTCATCCTCATGTACATCAGCCAAAGGGGTCTCAACAATGTTATATGCTCATAAGCCTATATGTGGAGTGTGATGTCAGCCTCAATGCTCCTCCCCTGGCAGTAGAATTCCTGATGCATATCATGGTATAATGAAGCCAACATGACTAGCCCCCATGCGTATAGAGTAGTCCTCTAAATCATGTCATGCCATGCCACCCCCCAACCTGGACTGAAACCTCTGCCCCGTCAATCTAGGGAAATCACACCAGAAATGAGTGCAGCCACAACCAATCTAAAGATGGGTACTCGTTAGTGATACAAATCCAAGTTGATCTACGAGCTCACCGGAATTATTTGATCTCTATGCAAAAGAGAACAACATGCATCCCTCCCAGCCTCTGTGTCATAAATCACACACTCCCCATGAAGGGGAAGTCGAAGGATCCACCACACGTCCTTGAGTGTGACTATGGCCTCGGTGGTGGGAAAAAGGAATGAGGATGTCTCACTATGCCATCTCTCGATCAACGTTGTCATCATCGCTAGATGGGTATGAACCTCCAGCATAAAGGCAATATTGAACCCTAGACCAAGAGCTCCCAAATGCTCTAACGACACATCATCAAAATCACGTACAACTGCTAGAATCTTTGATTGATGCTCCTGACACAAAGGGTTGAATATCCTCCTACACACATCGCACACAACGTTAATTTTCCTAAAAAACTAGAAATTGTTTAAAATTTGAGTGTTTGAATCTAAAAAATCAATAGCGTCATTATTTCTATGGTGCGTTGCTGTAATATTTTTAGGGGGCATCGCTATTTTAGCGACACATGTTGCTATACGCAAAAACATATCAACATTTGCATGTGTTGCTTTACCACAATTAATGGGTATGTCGCCATTTATTAGGCGTGTCGCCATATTTCCATGGCTTCGCTAGACCCAAAACCTTGATGTGTTGCTCATGTAAGCCAACGTCACCTAACCCTAAGTGCGTCACTAAACTAAAAAATCCTGGTGCATTGCTAAATGCTAGGTGTTTCGCTAAAATATCAATAACGATGCTGACACTAGTAGAATTTGACAAATAAATGACTACATGACTAAAAATTTTACTAGAAATAATTGAATTCTACTAATTTTTTGCAACTTAGCTATAAATGAGTAAATAAATGAATAATTTGGTCATTGACTAAAAAATTATTTAGTCACACAAATAAAAATGACTAAATAGTGTTGGCATTATTTATCATTGATGTCAAAGGTCATGGAGACCAGACAAAGGTTTGATGTAGTTCATGTTGATGAATGTTGATTGATGTGAAGAAAGTTAAGGTAGGAACTGATGTCAAAGATAGGTGCATGAGATGCCAAAGGTGACAATGGGTATGTTGATGCTTTGATTCATGGTGTTGATACATATCTTTCAAAGGTTATGTTGAATTTGACATATTGATGCCATAGTGATATTGATAAGTGCTTGTTCTTTGACAAAGACATAATTTTATTGTGGCATAAAGTCATGGTGGCAAGATCTTGTTAGGGTTTTGCATTATTGAAGGTTTTACATCTATGAGCACATCTAAAACCCTAAGCTACATTTTATAACCCATTTAGGTGATTACTTGAGGGTTTAAAGCACATTAGTCAACTAGTCCCTCTCATTGGTATAACTGGATGAGAAGGTTAAAGTTTTATGTTTTATTGCCTTTTGGAAGATCAATGGCTTTTATAAAATTGGTGAATTGGCAGTTGATGAAGATAACATGTTATCTTTTAAACTCAAGATTAGTTACTTCCAAAAGATTACAACTTGACAGGAAGTTAAATGTCTTCAGACTAGGTTTTCAATTTTGTAACTGTAGGAAGACTACAATGGAAATAAAAGTGTATTAAAGGTATTGCTACGACTGTCTATTTTTTGAAGAAAATTGTTGT
>VDFB02019700.1:0-13384 GCA_007258455.2 Sequoia sempervirens
GGGTATTTGTTTACATCAATTTTTTTTAATGTAGTAGCATCTCAATTGTCTTATTTGTTGCATAATGACTTATATTTTTTTCATTCAATAGTCATGTACATTAATTTATATATATTGCAGTAAAATGGTTATAATAATTATGTAATGTTTATGTTCATTCAACTAGGTAAGTACCAAGTTAAAGATATGAATGTATATATCAAGCCTCTTATCGACGAGTTACTAAAGTTATGGAATGGCGTCACTATGCATGACGTATCTAGACCAATAGGACAAAGACAATTTCAATTCCATGCAATGCTTATATGGACAATTCATGATGCCCCAGGGCTAACACATTTTTGTGGTATGTTATAACATTTGACTACACTTTAACGATATTTAATTTTATGAATTAGATATCATGCATGTTTTTAAAATAATCTATTCATTATATATAATTATAAAAATTGACATATTTATCCAATTATATATGATCTTGCAGGTCTTCAAACAAAGGAAAAATTTGCATGTCAAGTTTGTGGTCCAAAGATGAAATCTTGTCGTTCAACAAGTTTAGGAAAGCAGGTGTTTGATTAGCATAGACACTTCCTCCACATAAATCATAAGTATCGAACTACTAAAAAACATCTTTTCAATGAGAAAGAAGAGACTACATCAAAACCACGAAGAATGACACCTTGCCTATGGAAGTTGCAATATAATAAAATTAATCGTCAAGGTTATACATCAGATCAAATTGTTTATCTATCATATATGATATGTTTGGAATTTATATTTTTATATTGTGTTTTGTTTACTCATGCTGTAATTGACAATGATTGTTGTTAATTTTTTTAACTGATATACTTCATAAAGGTCATCAAGGCATTAATGGTCGGCTTCCATAGGGATTGAAAAGTTATCCCAGACAATTTAGTAGGTTGCCCTACTATGAGCAGCTACAAATTGTGCATTTGTTTGATACAATGCATATCAAAAAGAATATAACAAAAACGTTATGTAAAATATTGGATGGAGGGCATGACAAAGAAAAAATTGTCAAAATTTGTAGTGACATTCAGGAAGCCAATCATGCAATGAAAAATGTCATTCAATTAAAAATCAATGGAAACCAAATTAATATAAGCGCCCTTCCTTGGTTATTAACAAAGCAGCAAAACAATGCTATAAAAGAAGTCATACAAAAAATTCGATTTCCCACAGGATTTGCTGCGAACATAAACAATATCATAACAAAGAAAAGGTGAATTTGGGTTAAGAATGAAAACACATGATTGACATACCTTCATTAAGGTAATTATTCGAGTATATTTTATATATATTTGTATAGTGCATGTACTTTTCAGTGTATTATGTTTACTAGTTTTGGAAAATAATGAAAATATCATTTTATAATTGCTGCAATACGTTCTACTTCTATCTCTCCCAGACAACTTCGACAAGAATGTCAAGCAAGTTATTTATGATCTTGGAAAATACATGAGGTAAGTAGCGATATTTGTTCAATTCGTTGTATAGATCTTACATTTGTCATTTGTTTTACTTGTTATGTAATATATTGTATATTTTTGTTAAATCTTGTTAATATATTTGCGCCTTGAATCACTTGTAGATGGTTGCCATCTAAAGAAATCCATAAAGAAGATATAAATTATTGGAGGAGAAAAATTCCTCGTCTAATATGTGAAATGCAAAAGTGTCTACCTTCAACATTTTTCAATGCACAAGAACACTACCTCATACACCAAGTTGAGGAGATTGAATTGTGTGGACCTGTACACACAAAGTCAATGTGGATGGTTGAGAGACACTTGAAAATTTGAAGGCTTTGGTTAGACAAAGAGCACATCCTGAGGGTTCTATGGTGGAGGGATATATCGTATACTAGACCATGGTGTACATTATTGAATATCTTCCTAAGTTTGCAAGAAAGATCCATGTAGATCGCATTTGTGATCCCAACTCCATTAAAAAATTTGAAGGGGAGTACCTGTTGGGGAAAGGTAGATTGAGGAAAGTGAGAGGTAATTATAAGATGGTCATGGAGATTAATTAGAATACATTTTACATTTCCTTCAATTGCTTGAAAAGAAACAACAGAGAACTAGTCCAAATGAAAGAATCTTCCACACACAAATAGAAAAGTACTGGTATTGTATTACTCCAGAAAATAAGTCTTTCACTGTTGAAAAGTATTAAAATCTTAAAAAGTGTTGATGATCAAATATTACAATTCGAATTTCATATATATAAGAAGAAGACCCAACAAAGGTGTCTCTTTGGATTGTCTTTTGGAAAATAATTAAATTACTGATCTTAATTAAACTTATAAAATAATTTAATCTTCTCCTAACATTGACTTAGCTGCTGAGAGATGTTTTTTATACTGCATTTCGGGCTTCATATTTGAGTTTTATCATTAATTCCATATGTTTGCATGCTCCATCCAACAATAGCCCTTTTTCTTTGACTGTATCCAATGCTTCTTGAAGTATCCTATTGCATTCATCCATCTTGTTAGCTCTTAAAAATGCAAGTTAAATACCTCAAGAGGTTGCCAAACTCTTGGTACGTTTTAGGGTAACATACAAGGCCGAATGGTTTAGACCTTCTTCTCTTTAGGTGCTGCTAGACCTAGGTGGGTACACTTATATGAATGAAGTAGACTTGATTTGTGTTTATTCCCTAAAACAATTTATCCACAATGGCAAGTGGGAGTGGATAAATGAATTCTTATTTTGGTATAGATTGTATAAGCAATGTCAAGGCTAATCTTAATATGTTCAGTTAACAGATGTAAAATCTAATATGTTTAGTTAACAGATGTAAAAGATAAAATGAATGAAACTAAAATGATGGAATGTGAGGGACCAAAGGTCTATTGGGTATATGGAGTCAAATAGAAATTAGAGTTAAGTGACTTATAATTGGCAATAATTCTAACTATTTGGCACTTTTATGTTTATAACTTGTATAAACAGGCATCAAATTCTTCTTTAATAATCCAAAATAATAATTCCAAGTTGTTGTGAATAATCAAGAGGATTTTAATCTTTACTTGAAAGACCCAATTAAATATGCCACACAGATACATCACATGTGCACTGAGAAATTGAAAATATGCTTGATATATAAATTTAGACAACATAGAAATATCAAATATGGAGACAAATTGATAATATATTCAATTAACTTAACAAGATAATATCTTCAATTAACTTAACAAACAATTGATACCAACATAGACCCACAGAATCAGATATTTTTCATTAACTCCTTCAAAATTTACACGTGCATCTTGGTCCTTTTTGTTGTAAACATTGTATCAATCTCTATTCTCCTACTTCTTCTATCTACTATCTTCTAATATAATCCCCTCCTTATGGTCTTGGTCTCTCTTATTTATACGAGAGGCAACAAGCTTCAGACCAAAGGATGTGGCTTTTGATAACAAAACTTAACTGAAAAGATAAAATGTATTTAGAGATAACCAACATATGCAAATTTTTTAATCTTCGAGTAAGAAGCTCGTGGTCATCTAAGACCTGTACAAGGCTCTTACTTTATGATATGATATGTTTTCCTTCTAATGACGCCAATCAATCTTCATCCGAGCCCAGATATTTTTCCTGCCATTTGCTTATTGTTAAATCATTCTACCACTTGAATTCCTGTAGTGAAATTTGTAAGGTGAATCTTCCATTTGCTATCAAGCAGGTTTTTGGCATCTACAAAAAACTTCGTGTAACCATTATCCAACGTTATAATCCCATCAAGTAGAGTGTGGAACTTTTCCAAATTGATATCACTGTCACCCTGAATACATGTCAAGCATTGAGGAACCATTTGATCAAACTCATTCTTCCATTCATCCACATCCTTGAATTGTCCATCATCTTTGATGATCAAAGGACTGAAACTATGCTTTATTGAATCAAATGAATTCCTTTTGTTCTCCACCTTCTTCTTCATGTTAATCAAATACTTATGCTCATCAATAAATGCCTTCACCATCTCTTGAGTAGGCTTTAATCTCGGAGGTGCATCGGGATCCCTCTGTGTTGCTTTGCATAAAGTGTTTAAAATGTGGTAATTGGGCTGCCATCTTTTATATAATTCCTCTAGGATTGGGGAATTAGTATTTATTTGTTCCAAGGCTTTCACCAAATGACTAAAACCCTCATGGAATCCACTTATCTTCTCTTTTAAAACTCCAACTCTATGCTTCAATATTTCTTTTAAGGTATCCAAGATGTGTTTCCTGACATCATCCATATTATGTTTCTTCAAAATTTCAATCTCCTCTTTCAACTATTGGATTTGGGGATCTTCAACTGGAGCAGGTGGATGATAGACAACCATTTCATCCCCTTTTACATCTATGGCTTGTTGTAATTGTTGCTTTAATCTAACACCTTCAATGAATGACTTATTTATTTCATCATTTGATAACTTGAGTCTCTTTTCATACTCTATTATCTTCTTCTCCATGTTTTCTACTACATCCTTTGTAAACATGGCAGAGTGCATAGTTATGGTTGCTGCTTCTATTGGAGTAGTGTCCTTCATTGTCCTAACCATTGCAAACCCTCTCATTTCCTGTACTACATCCAGAAGCCTTGGCTTCCTTGTGTTCTTATGTTTTGTCCACAGGGCAAGGGTCTGGGTGGTAGGATTGTATCCTGTGCCTGAGACTCCTTCTGAATCAAATTCCACAACCAAGTTTGGATCATCTTGAGCTCTGATTTGATCTAACAAAAATACCTTAGAGAGTTCCATTCCAGGTATGATTAACATCTTACTACTTAGCACCAACTCCCTTGCTTCTTTGGGAGTAATATTGATGTTATCAATATCCAACTCTACCATTGTCTAGGCCTGCACCTCTGCATGCTTTGAATCATCAATCCCAATGAGGTTAATTTTCAGCTTGTCATCAAACTGTCTCATTTTAATTCTTATCCAAAAATATTTGAATTCCCGTGTATGGATGAAATCATCATCCTCCATGAACCGCAGAGAAGTAATTATTCTCTCATCATCTTGTATCTCATCAACGACTTCCTCTGATATTCTTATTTTTGGGTGATGAGGCTCTAACACTTTTTGTTGCTTTGCTACTTCTTTCATTTCAATCAGTGTCAGGACTGCTTCTTGTTCTTCATCACTCGACCCATAATCAACTAGTGATTCGACTTTCTGTTTCTTAGCAGGTGGCTCACCAATTGGGGATGGAGGGGATGGATGAATTGGTGGAGGAGGTGGTGTATGTGATGTGGAGGCTATGGATGAGGGTGACTGGGGTGCAAATGGTGGAGCTGACTTCTCTTCTTGATCCTTTTTATACATCTCATCAAACTTACCTAGAATCAAGTGCATCCTTTTCAACAAATCTAGCTCTTCATCAAAGAACCCCTTGAACTTCTTATCTTTTTCTTTCTTTTGGTCCTCCCATCTCATCATCATTAACCATTTTTTCCTTGTTTCAAACACATCTGAAAAGTATACCAGGTTTCTTATCACATCCTCCTCTAGATCAAATACATGTGTTATTGCCCTCTTTGTAAGCAAGGTCCTTTTGATATTATTGATGTGACCCTCTGGATCACATACTCTCACCTTTCCTAATCTAAGAGAAAAATTGGCTCTTATGAATCTCTGCACTTCTTCCAACATATCTGACCCAACTGATAATTCCTCAAAAACTGTTGAGTCAGGCATGAAAGTCCCCTTTCTCTGATTCTTCATAAGACTATGCTCCATCCAGAGCATTTTCCAAATAAAATCTAAAAACAATACTCTACTAGGCACAAATTTTGACAACCATACACCCTAATGATGGTATATTGTGGCATTAAAAACTATTCAGCATAGTTGTGTATGAAACCTTGGTCTGGTTTGTATTGCAAAGGTCTCATAACTTCCATTAAAGATTGTGGTAACCTCGGTGTAGGAAAACCAAGGGCATCAATTAGTCTGAGGGAAAAGTCATCTCTAAACACAATAAAGTCATCTTTAGGGAACTTACTATCCCAAACATAGCACCAATTTTGCACTGGAAGCATAACTCCATTTTCATGTGTGCTCAACTTCATCCTTTTAGTCCACTTTGTTTCATTTTGAAATAGAATTAGATGACACAATAGAGAATACTTTCTGAAAGTGATAGGGGCTTTAGCTTCCCTAACCTGTAATAGACCTTCATGAATTTGTTCCTCAATGATAGAAGAAAAATCAAACTCCACATTGGACTCAGGGTGTTGGATAGTCATTTCCATCCTCATCAATCCAATTGACATGCTGTCTTTAGCATCAAATCCAAGAATTTGGCATAATGCATAATAGGTGTTTTTGAAATAAGTCTAAAAATCAGACACTAGAAAGGGTTCAACTTTTGAAGATGGAATAGGAAGGACTCTATTCTTGTCACCCTTTTTCATGTGCAAGGGAGGTTCATCAATTCTATAAGTCCTCTTTAATCTCTTGTACTCCTACTCTAGCCTCCCCAAATCTATCTCTATGACAACCTACTTATTTAGGTCAAAACACCTAATTATAGCCTCCCTGGAGATATCTACCAGACATTGTCCATCTGGGAGCCTAACAACCTTCGATGGGGCATGATATCTACTGGCTAGAGCTCTAATTAGCTCAATATCAACAAACACATTAGGAGCTATCAATTTTCCCATGTCAAGAGTCCATGGGTTTGATACCAGGACCCCTTCATTCCTATTCTTATAAAAATACCAATACAGATTCCACCCAAACTGCAGAATTATTGGGTCTCTGCACTCATGAGCTAAATCCTTAAAGACCCCCTTATAACCTTTATTGACTGAAGCAGGTAGCAGTGCAAGTAATGGCGACTGTAATGAAGCTTTATTGGATTTTTCTTCTTTTTTAGTCCGTACTTTTGTTTTCTTAGGTGCCATTGCTTAAAATTTAATGTGTGGCGGATAGAACTTACCCAAAATATTGCTTGTCCTGAAGAATTCTCTTGACTGTCGCACCTTGAGCTTTCCTATACTCAGCTTCCGTTACCACGAGCGAACGAATTCACAATCTGCTTGGTTTAATTCTCATATCATATTGCATTAATTCCATATAAGTTCTACATCATTCAAATCCTTCAAACTGAGCTAAATTTCATATTTTGATGTTGATTGATGTGATTGGCCTTCATTTAATGCTCCAATGGCTGATTACCGTGCTACTGCACGTCACTCCTCACTCCTTCGCGGTACCACGATACATAATATTTACTTGTTCTTATTATACCACACTATCGTGCACTTCCTTGTCTTCCTTAGTGGTACCGCAATGTTTATGTAGTATTTTATCTTATATACCGCTTTACCGTGGGCTTTATTCTGACCCCCTGCAATATAGTGGTTCTCCCTTATGTTTATTCTTACTTTACTGCTCTACTGCGGGCCTTACTCTAACCCCCCAAGGTATAGAGGTTCCTTCTGCTAGTATTGATGATGACCCCGCTCTACTGCAGGCTAGGTATCAACCCTCTACGGTATAATGGTAATACGATACACTACCATCCTCTTACCACGCTACCGTGAGTTACTTTGTTGGAGGCCACAGTAAGGAGGTAAAAGGAAATGCATATATGGTATACTCAAGTATGGCAGCGGTATGACGGTAAAAGGCTAATTTGACTTTGTGGATGGCAGAAACATTAATTTTATGACAATACTAAGAGAGACCCTTGATTTTACATGACAAAATCAACATAATTTTATGTGAAAATTCTAGTTCCAACATATCCAATCATCTCATTCCTTCAGAAACCCGTTCTTATCACATAATTTGGGTAATCCCAACTTCACAGTATCATCAAACCCTGCATTTTTTGAGTGTAAGTCTTTATCATATTTGTCATTCTTTCTCATGATTGTGTCAATGGCCAAGATGGAATTGGTGTCAGATCCCTCATGTAGTTGCATATCATGTCTCTTAGTACCCAACTTGTTTTCACACTCCCATGCTCAAGAATGGCTTCATAGTTGTTTTTGTGAACATGCCAAAAATCATCAAGGCATATCTTCAGGTTTGTAAATCTCTTGTGCAACATCATTTCCATAGTGTCAAACTGAAGGTCCTTCATCTTTTCTACTATTTGTTGATGTTCTTCTTGCAATTGGTCATATTCACTCTGCAACTCTGTATCAGTTCTAGAGGTGATCCTCATTCTGGCATCTTTCATGGCAGTAATTTCCAAATCTGATTTTTCACTTTTCATTTTGTAATAATTTCTTTTTTTCATCAACTGTATTGTTTGTGCCTTGTTGAACTTGGCAATGTTTATGCCCATGTTTGTTGAAGGCATAGGGATAGTTTCCCCAACTTTAAGGGTCATCATGTGTCCAAAGGATTTTTTGATATCGATGATCTTTGGCCTTTTGTGAGGTGGGTAAAGTGCCCATATCAACATTGAATTTTCATCAGCATTGAATCTTGACCCTATGTAAATTTCTTTCACACCCTCTATGTTTAACTTGTATTCTCCTTCCTTGGTATGAAAAAAACTATAAAAAATTAAAGAGGCATTGAGGTCCCAACCAGAAAATACTATTACACCAGCTTCAAGTAACAACTGTCTACCCCTTTCAGGGGTCATGTTCTACACTTCACTGTCTATATCATCTTTCAACCTTTTCATCAATTTCTGTTCATTTTCAGGGGTAATATTTGGGATGGATTCCCTCAACCTTTTTCCTTTGTAATTATATAAAAAGTATTTAAATTCTCTTGACTTGACAAACTCATTATAAAAAATAAAGGATCCATAGGCTGTAAGCCTAACATCTTCATCTACATGCAATTCCTTGGCTACTTGTAAGTCCCTGTCAAGGAGTTCTTCATATTCATCATTCATCATTCGAGAGACTGTTCTCTACTGTGATTGTGCTTCATTTTCTCCCGCATATTCTTCTTTAGATGAATCATCCATTTCTTGCAACCTTTGCTTTTTTTGCTCTAACTCCATGAAATTTTCTATAACCTCCTCTGCTTCTTTGTCTTCTTTGTTCTTAAACACATCTTCCCTCGGTATAGGAACATGGGTGTATCCATTAAGGTTTTTCTTTTTCTTACAAGAGTGTATGTACCCTTCAGGGTCATAATTCATTCTTTGTGCATACTCCTTTAATTTGAATTCATCCAACAACGAAAGATAATAAGATCATTGGTAGTGGGATGTTAGGTTTTCAAGTACAATTATAAATTAAGGTCGTATACCGTGGTAATTAACTAATTATACGTTGTTTGTGAATTTCATTTTTTTTGATATAGTTGGTCGAGAGTGGGATGCACTACATTTGTATGTCACAAACAATCTTGATTGGATGATGGTATGGATTAAACCGATGTCAACAATTCGGTCGCACATTAACATGGGAAGGTGTGGCTTCATTGGTTAAAGAAGTTCATCGTAATGGAGATTCCAATGTTACACCAAGGGAAATTGATTTAGCATATGGTTTAAGAGATAAAAAGATAAATATAAATATATTAATCACCCATATTATTTAATTATTTTCAATTATATTGATGTATATATATGTTGAGTTTTTTCTTTGCATACATTCGACCGAATAAATATGTTTATCAGACGATGCAATAATTTTTACATGTTTGACATATTATAGGTGAAACACCACAAGGCTATGTGGTGCAATGGTCTAAATTTCAAATCAAAATGTAGGATGACATGAAGAAATTTTTTGATTCTGTATAATTGCAGTCTTTCGGTGACTAATGTTTCATCTAGAAGCAACATACATCCAAAAGTCTCAGAAATTTTGATACTATGGGATTTTGGATGATATAATTGAGTGCGACTTTAAGTCCTTCAAATTAGTTATGTTCGTCGTCCAATGGTACATGCTACAATTGAATGAAAATGATCCTCAGAGAACTGTTATTGAATATGATAATGGATTTACCATGGTTAATATAAGGTTGATCGAGAGAGATAGAAATGAGCCCTATGTTTTTTCAAGCCAATTATTTTACTCGGAAGGTTCGGTTAAGCCCAGGGTTGATCATTTGTTGTTAGACACTTGATCAAGAGGGAAGGCAGGTAAAAGTATAATGTGGTGGAAGAAGAAGATCACAGAAGAACTAGAAGATGATGTAGATGATGATTAGGATCAACAGTTAGTTGATGATGTGCCTGACGAAGATGTTGAAGAAGAGGAACTAGATCATGATGATGTAGGAGTTAATGTTCATGAAGATGATATCCATGTGGATGATGACATTATTGAAACTGATATCAATGATGATGATGATGATATGACCAATCCTTACAATGTCGAATCTGGATTAGATGATACAAACAAAGAGTTGGATGAAGAAGAAGATCAATGACATTGAAATGTATGAGTTATGTGATTATATTATCTATTTGGTATTGATTTCTTGATAGAATTATATTTGACTTATATGGTTACATAATTAATTTATGATGTTTTTTAATTTTTATGCCATTACATAATTAATTCATGATGTACTTTTTAATGTTGTTAATTCATGATGTTACAACTATTGTAGCTCTCCTAGAAATATCCATATGATCAAATCATAATTACTCTATGACTATTTTTGATTAGATATTATTTGATCATATCTTTGGTTATTTCATTCCCAAAAAATTAGCGTTTCCTCATGTTGACCCCGCATAGTGACATGCAAATGGAGCCAACGTTGAATTTTTTTTAATTTATGCTTGTATGGAGTGAAACTTGACATGGTTAGCCTAGACACATGCATTGACGATATAGGAGGGTTTTGAGACTCAAACATGAGGTCATGCTATATAAAGGCATCTTGTCCTTCCTAATAATACAAGTTGCCTTATTCTTCGTCTCTTTCATATATTGTTCTTAGCATTTCTTTGGTTAATGGTTTCAAAAGATGAGGCTCTCTGAGCCTCACCTTGGATCTATTACACATCAGTTTGTGCATTTTCATTAGCAATGAATATTTAGATATCTTTAAAAAGCTCATTGAATATAAAGATGATAATAGGAAGCTACAAAAATGAGTATATTTTGTTTATGGAACCTAAACCTCAAGGTTTGTCACTCCAATGCTAAAACCAAGTCAAATTAACCCCTAACACCTATTGGAAAAGTCAAAACATGCCTTTCTTTCAAATTCACAAGAACATATAAACCTTTTGAAACCACACATACATGTTATGAAAGTGTATGGTAATCCTACTTATAGCGGAAGTTCACATGATAAGCTAACCAATGGCACTATATTGGAGGATAAACCCACCTATGGAATTAATTTAAGAGGTAAGGGATGCCTCTTAGTGGAATTTTGAGTCTTGGATTAATCCATAGTGCTAAATTTAGTTCTAGTGTTCTTCCCTTAGTGTTATATTTATCTCTACAATTTCCCATACTTAACCATTTCATCATCCCTTTTCCCAAGCTATTTGTATCATAATATAAACTTGGTCCAATCGCACATTAGCCCCTTAGGTAATTATCCATTTCCTCCAAGTTGAATGGAACCTTTTGTACCAATGCATCTATGTTTTCCTACCCTAATGGATCAAGACTTGACATCACCTTAACAATCTTCTTTATGTCATAGCATATCTCCGAAGTGCCTTTGACATGCTTTGGATGTGTTAATATTAACTAGATTGAATATATTAATTTTAAAGTCTCTTAACACATTCCATGACAAGAAAATGACTCATTTGGATTAAGGAGTACTTTCCTAAGCCATTCCTTCATATTCAAGAATCCCTTCTCACACCCACATCATAATTCATATCCATGTTATTTATAATGAGTGTTTTAAACCAACAATCAATGAATCATAGGATAGAAGAAAACTCGTTATGCACAAGGATAAGAATCAAAGAGACTGAAAGAATAGATTCACTAGATATGCTCCCCATTACTGTAATATACCAATGTAAAAAAATAAGTCATAACAAGAATAGGACCAAAAAAACTAGGAAAAGAAACATTGTAGGCTACATTAATAAGACATTGATTGCAAGCATTTCTTTCATGATGTTTAAATGACAAAATATCAGATAGCTCAATCTTTAGTCAAGTAGTATTTCAATCACTGATTCTTAGACATCCATCATGATTAAACATCACATATCATAAGCCTTTTTAACAACCACTAGGACTGTAGATAATATTCAATCATGTCATAGGAAATAAATCATCAAAAATTATAAAGAAAGAGAACCAACTATATAAGCTCAACAAGCCACCATACAAAAAATATATTTTGTAGAAAATAAAATAAACTATATGTTGACATAGCATATATATTTTGTATATAAACTATATGTTGACATAGCATATATATAAACTATATATTCTAAATTTTGGCCCCGCGTGCACAAGAGCACAACATAGCATACTGCACTGAGACCCTAACTAGAGAGTTGCATTGAGAACCACTGCATCCAACCCCTGAGTGGAGAGTTGTGAGACTTCATTGGATGAGTGTTGCAAGGCCATTGAGTCGAGGAGGAAGACTAGGAACCATTTGGCAGGAGGAAATCCAGAGCGAGAGGTGAGGGCACTTAGAAAGGGAAAATCGACCAAGGGACAATGACTGTAAGTGATTTTCCCCCCACATTTAGAAATCTTGTTACAAGTACAGTGATTTAGACTTCGTTTGTTCCCATTGAGGTGTTGCATGCTATATTTTGGTCAATTCCAGCCAATTTCGCATTGACAAACCCAAGTACTACCTAGTACTGGTATCTGGTTAGTTTGAACAACCAAGCTTTGAGATGTTCAATCAGTTGGGTGGCCATTTTTGGCATGTGAACTGTAGTTTTTGTATCTATCTTAGCATATTTTTTCTACTACAAGATTGAAAATAATTCTCATCACATAACAACACACAAAGTTCACTAGGGTTCAAATTTCTAAACTTCGATGAAATAAATTTACATATTGAGGTCCACAAATGATCAAAGGGACTGAAAACAATAAATGGTCCGTGAGTGCAATGAAAAATTCCTAGTGCCTATCCATAAGAGAACGTATAGAAGTACATGATGTAGTGTCAGAGGAAGGAAACAAACTCACACAATCTCATTTGACAAGTCACAAACAATCTTGAACTTTCCTTCTTTTGACACACTTATTCAGCTATATTTCCCTTCACAAAACTCAACAAAAACACTCAACTTTTGATTTAGAGTTCCAAACCATTACTAGACCTTCAAACACCTCAGTCAACTTCATCTTGATCAAACAAACAATTTCCCAGTCTACCCTTTCATTTTACCATTAACTCTCTTTATGACTGTCCTAAACTTCACAATTTCAACTCAATATAAATTAATTTGACCCAAAACAATATT
>VDFB02019701.1:0-27759 GCA_007258455.2 Sequoia sempervirens
AAACCACTCATGTTTGACTTTTTGTGGGCCATCAATCAACTTTGGTGACTATGCTTGTGGATTGTACTGTAGTTGTACATTTTGTACGTATATTTTTAATTTCCTATCATGAACCTTCATTTTTTGTTGAGTTATAGCCGGATTTAGGAAAACGCTCATATTTGAGTTTTCTTGGGCCATCGATCAATACTGGTGACTACGATTATGGATTACATTGTAGTTGTGCATTGTATACGTGTATTTTCTATCACGTTTCACGAACCTTTTTTTTGTTGAGTTATAGCCACAATTAGGATACCGCTCGTGTTTGAGTTTTCATGGGCCATCGATCAACTTTGGTAACAACGATTGTGGATTGCACTATAGTTGTGTATTCTATATGCATATTTTCTATTGTCTTTTGTGAACCTTCATTTTTTTTTGAGTTATAGCCACATTAGGAAACTGCTTGTGTTTGAGTTTTCGTCGGCCATCGATCAACTTTGGTGTCTACGATTGTTCATTACACTATACTTATGCATTCTATATGCATATTTTTAATCGCCTTTCACGAACCTTCATTTTTTGTTGAGTTATAACCGCATTTAGGAAAACGCTCTTGTTTGAGTTTTCATGAGCCATCAATCAACTTTGGTGACTATGATTGTTGATTACACTATAATTGCGCATTCTATATGCATATTTTCTATCGCCTTTTGCGAGCCTTCATTTTTCATTGAGTTATAGCCACACTTAGGAAATTGCTCGTGTTTGAGTTTTTGTGTGCCATCGATAAACTTTGCTAACCACGATTGTGGACTGCATTGTAGTTGTGCATTCTGTATGCATATTTTTTATTTCCTTTCATGAACCTTAATTTTTCGTTGAGTTATAACCACATTAGAAAACAATTTATGTTTTAGTTTTTGTGGGCCAACGATTAACTTTTTTGACTATGATTATGGATTGCATAGTAGTTGTCCATTATGTATGCATATTTTCTATTGCCTTTTGTGAACCTTCATTTTTTGTTGAGTTATAGCTACATTTAGGAAATCGATCGTGTTTGATTTTTCATGGGTCATCAATCAACTTTGGTGACTACGCTTGTGTATTACAATGTAGTTGTGCATCCTGTACGCGTATTTTCTATTTCCTTTGGCGAACCTTCTTCTTTTGTTCAGTTATAGCCACATGTAGGAAACCTTTGATGTTTGAGTTTTTTTGGTCCATCGAACAACTTTGGTAACTATGATTGTGGATTGTACTATAGTTGTGCATTTTGTACTCAAATTTTTAATCACATTTCACGAAACTTCATTTTTTGTTGAGCTATAGACACATTTAGGAAAACACACACGTTTGAGTTTTCGTGGGCCATTAATCAACTTTGGTGACTACGATTGCTGATTACACTATATTTCTGAATTTTATACGTGTATTTTCTATCACCTTTCGTGAACCTTCATTTTTCGTTGAATTATAGCCACACTTAGGAAACCGGTTGTGTTTGAGTGTTCGTGGGTCATCGATCAATTTTCGTGACTACAATTGTGGATTGTACTGTTGTTGTGTATTCTATACACATATTTTTAATCACCTTTCACAAAACTTTACTTTTTGTTGAGTTATAGCCAGAATTAGGAAAATGCTCTTGTTTAACTTTTCGTGGGCCATCAATCAACTTTGGTGACTACAATTGTGGATTGTACTATAGTTGTGCATTTTGTACGCGTATTTTTAATCACCTTTCACGAACATTCATATTTTTTTGAGTTATAGCCGCATCTAGGAAACTGCTTATGTTTGAGTTTTCATGGGCCATCGATCAACTTTGGTGACTAGGATTGTGGATTGTATTGTAGTTGTGCATTATGTATGCGTATTTTTCATTGCCCTTCACAAACCTTCATTTTTTGTTGAGATATAGTCACATTTAGGAAACTGCTTGTGTTTAAGTTTTCGTTCACCATCAGTCAATTTTGGTGACTATGATTGTGGATTGTAGTATAGTTGTGCATTTTGTACATGTATTTTTAATGGCCTTTCACAAACATTCATTTTTTGTTTAGTGAAAGTCATATGTAGGAAACCGCTCATGTTTAAGTTTTTGTAGGCTATTGATCAGCTTTGGTGACTATGATTGTGGATTTCAGTATAGCTTTCAATTTCGTATGCATATTTTCTATCGCCTTTCATGAACCTTCATTTTTTCGTTGAGTTATAGCCACATTTATGAAATCGCTCATGTTTGAGTTTTCATGGACTATCGATCAATTTTGGTGACTACAATTGTGGATTACACTTTAGTTGTCCATTCTATACACATATTTTCTATCGCCTTTTGTCAACCTTCATTTTTTCTTTAGTTATAGTTGTATTTGGGAAACCACTCATGTTTAATTTTCGTGGGCCATCGATCAACTTTGGTGAGTACGATTGTGGATTCCACTATAGTTGTCCATTTTGTACGCTTATTTCCTATCACCTTGTGTGAACCTTTGTTTTTTGTTGAGTTGTTGCCGCATTTAGGAAACCACTCATGTTTGAGTTTTCGTGGGCCATCAATCAACTTTGGTGACTACGATAATAGTTTTCACTTATTTCCTATCGCCTTTCATGAACCTTCATTTTTCATTGAGTTATAGCCACACTTAGGAAACCACTTGTGCTCTAAGCCTTTGTGTGGCCATCAATTATCTTTAAGATCACATACTCATGGATCAATCGAGGTTGTCCATTCCCCTTATATGAGTATTTCTGGATCGCCTTTGCTAACCTTCATTTTTGTTGAGTTATAGCCACATTTAGAAACCACTTCTTGAGTTCCATGGGCCATCAATCAACTTTAGTGACCAGCGAGACTGTGGATTACACTATAGTTGTGCATTCTATACGCGTATATTCTATTACCTTTCCTGATCCTTCATTTTGGTTTATTTATAGCCGCATTTATCAAACTGCTTGTGTTTGAGTTTTTGTGTGCCATTGATCAACTTTGGTGACTACGATTGTGGATTGTATTGTTGTTGTACATTTTTTACGCATATTTTTAATCGCCTTACACGAACCCTCATTTTTTGTTGAATTTTAACCGCATTTAGGAAAACACTCTTGTTTGAGTTTTTGTGGGACATCGATCAACTTTGGTGACTACGATTGTTGATTACACTGTACTTGTGCATGCTATACACGTATTTTCCCTCACCTTTCGTGAACCTTGATTTTTCGTTGATTTATAGATGCAGTTAGGAAATCGTTCGTGTTTGAGCTTTTGTGGGCCATCGATCAACTTTGGTGACCACGATTGTGGATTGCACTGTAGTTGTCCATTTTGTATGCGTATTTTCTATCGCCTTTCGTGAACCTTCATTTTATGTTGAGTTATAGCCACATTTTGGAAACCGCTCGACTTTGAGTTTTCTTGGGGCATCGATCAATTTTGGTGAATATGCTTGTGGATTACACTATATTTGTGCATTCTATACACGTATTTTCTATTTCCTTTCATGAACCTTGACTTTTTGTTTAGTTATAGCCACATTTAAGAGACTACTCTTGTTTGAATTTTTTTGGGTTATCGATCAACTTTGGTGACTATGATTGTGGATTACACTGTAGTTTTCCAATTTGTAAGTGTATTTTCTATCGCCTTTCGCGAACCTTCATTTTTCATTAACTTATAGCCACTTTTAGGAAACTGCTCATGTTTATGTTTTAGTTTTTGTGGGCCATCGATCAACTTTGGTGACTATGATTGTGGATTGCACTGTAATTGTCCATTTTGTACACATTTTTTCTATCGCCTTTCGTGAACCTTCATTTTTTGTTTAGTTATAGCTGCATTTAGGAACCACTTATTTTTGAGTTTTCTTGGGCCATCAATCAACTTTGGTGACTATGCTTGTGGATTACATTGTAGTTGTGCTTTGTATATGCGTATTTTCTATTGACTTTCATAAAACCTTCATTTTTTGTTGAGTTATAGTTGCATTTACGAAAACGCTCGTCTTCGAGTTTTTGTGTGCCATCAATCAACTTTGGTGTCTATGATTATGGATTACACTGTAGTTGTGCATTTTATACACGTATTTTCTATCACCTTTCATGAACCTTTATTTTTTGTTGAGTTATAGCCGCACCTAGGAAAGCACTCATGTTTGAGTTTTTTGAGGGCCATCATTCAACTTTGGTGACTACGATTGTGTATTGTAGTGTAGTTGTCCATTCTGTAAGTGTATTTTCTATAGCCTATCGTGCACTTTCATTTTGTTTTCAATTATAGCCACATTTAGGAAACAGCTCATGTTTGAGTTTTCGTGGACAATTGATCAACTTTGGTGACTTTGTTTGTGGATTGCACCGTAGTTGTGAATTTTATACGCGTATATTATATCCCCTTTTGGGAACCTTCATTTTTTGTTGAGTTATAGCCACATTTTGGAAACCACTTGTGTTTGAGTTTTTGTTTGCCATCCATCAACTTTGGTGACTACGATTATGGATTGCACTATAGTTGTCTATTCTATACACGTATTTTCTATTGCCTTTCATGAACCTTCATTTTTCATTTAGTTATAACCGCATTTAGAAAACTGCTCGTGTTTGAGTTTCTATGGGCCATCGATCAACTTTGGTGACTACGATTATGGATTGCACTGTAGGGTATGTGCAGGATCATGATGGAAAAAATAGGCCCTTAAGTGGCGAAAAATTTAGAAAAATCAAAGTAAGGCAACTTGATGTAAAAATTTGAATAAGTTATGTATATTATCAAAAATATGTAAGAATAGAATCTGCTAACAAATTGAATGTAGTTTCAAATTACTAGGTTTATTTAAAAAAAAAACTTATTTGGTGTGTAAATTTGAACTTTCAATGTACTGTAGTACTTAAATTTCAAAGAAAAAATAAGGTCTTGTCCTAATTCAATCTCAACTACAATAAAATGATAATATTTTTAATAAGATTTTAGAGGTATAAGTAGAGGACTCATGTCCTGATGTGATGCATATTTTTTGTAATTAATTGAATTTTTTATTACAACTTTTAAAAAATGTAAAACTTGTATGTCCGATCACCTTAATCTCTGGTCAAAACTCTAAGAATTCATTTTTTAATCAGACAGTATGTGAAACATAGAATGTACGATATTTCAAATTCAAAAAATGTGATACCGCTTAAAGCTATAGATGTTTTTAATTAGCTTATCAATTACTTTAGTCTTGATTAAAATAGAAAATGAATAATACTATTTATTAAATTCAAAGTAAAGCATAATTTATATTGGTGGAAAGTCGAGAATCTCCTTTAAAACCCTTTTCGTTTTCATCAATTTTGAGTAAAAAAAATATCATACCACATACCCTACACATACCCATCATATCGCCACTTTTTTTCCCATCATGATCCTGCACATACCCTGTAGTTATCCATTTTGTATGCGTATTTTCTATCACCTTTTGTAAACCTTCATTTTTTTGTGACTGCGCTTGTGGATTACACCGTAGTTGTGCATTCTATATGTGTATTTTCTATCGCCTTTCACGAACCTTCATTTTTATTGAGTTATAGCCACATTTAGGAAAACACTCGTGTTTGAGTTTTCGTGAGCCATCGATCAACTTTGGTTACTACGATTGTGGATTACATTATAGTTGTACATTCTATATGCGTATTTTCTATCTCCTTTCCGAAACCTTCATTTTTTGTTGAGTTATAGCCACATTTAGGAAGTTGCTCATATTTGAGTTTCTTTGGGCCATCGATCAACTCTAGTGACTATGATTGTTGATTGCACTATAGTTGTCCATTATGAAGGTGTTTTTTCTATCACCTTTCAAGAACCTTCATTTTTTGTTGAGTTAAAGCCGCATTTAGGAAACCACTCGTGTTTGAGTTTTTGTTGGCCATCAATCAACTTTAGTGACTATGATTATGGATTCCAATGTAGTTGTGCATTCTATACACATATTTTCTATCGCCTTTCACGAACCTTCATTTTTTGTTGAGTTATAGCCACATTTAGGAAACCACTCATGTATGAGTTTTTGTGGGCCATCAATCAACTTTGGTGACTACGATTGTCGATTGTACTGCAGTTGCCCATTTTGTACAAATATTTTTAATCGCCTTTCATGAACTTTTTTTTTGAGTTATAGCCGCATTTAGGAAAACACTTGTGTTTGAGTTTTCATGGGCCATCGATCAACTTTTGTGACTAAGATTGTGGATTACATTGTAGTTGTGAATTGTATACACGTATTTTCAATCGCCTTTCACGAACCTTCATTTTTTGTTGTGTTATAGACACACTTAAGAAACTGCTCGTGTTTGAGTTTCTGTAGGCCATCGATCAACTTTGGTGACCATGATTGTGGATTGCACTGTATTTGTGCATTATATACTCATATATTCTATTGCCTTTGCGAACTTTTATTTTTTATTTAGTTATAGCCTCATTTAGGAAACCACTCGTGTTTGAGTTTTGGTGGGACATCAATCAACGTTGGTGACTACGATTGTGGATTGCAATATAGTTTTCCAATCTGTGCGCGTATTTTCTATCACCTTTCACAAACCTTCATGTTTCGGTTAGTTATAGCCGCATTTAGAAAACTACTCATGTTTGAATTTTGGTGGGCCATCGATCAACTTTGGTCACTACGATTGTGGATTGCACTATAGTTGTCCATTTTGTATGCATATTTTCTATCACCTTTCATGAAACTTCATATTTTTTTTAGTTATACCTGCATTTAGGAAACCTCTCGTGTTTGAGTTTTCGTGGGCCATTGATCAACTTTGGTTACTACTCTTGTGGATTACACTATATTTGTGCATTACATACATGTATTTTCTATTACTTTTTGCAAACATTCTTTTTTTGTTGAGTTATAACTGCATTTATGAAACCGCTCATGTTTGATTTTTTTGGGCGAATCGATCAACTTTGGTGACTACGATTGTGGACTGTACTATTCTTGTGAATTTTGTACGCATATATTTAATCCCCTTATGCGAACCTTCATTTTTTGTTGAGTTATAGCTGCATTTAGGAAACCGCTCATGTTTTATATTTCGCGGGTCATCGATCACATTTAGTGAGTACGATAGCGGATTGCACTATAGTTGTCCATTTTGTACGTCCATTTTCTAACACCTTTAGCAAACCTTCATTTTTCGTTGAGTTATATCCACATTTAGGAAACTGCTCGTATTTGAATTTTCGTGGGCGATTGCTCAACTTTGGTGACTATGATTGTGGATTGCACTGTAGTTGTCCATTATGTACATGTATTTTCTATCGCCTTTCACGAACCTTTGTTTTTTATTGAGTTATTGCCGCATTTAGGAAACCACACGAGTTTGATATTTCATGGGCCATCCATCAACTTTGGTGACTATGATTGTAGATTATATTGTAGTTGTGCAGTATGTTATATTTTTAATCGCCTTTCACAAACCTTTATTTTTTGTTGAGTTATAGTCGTATTTAGGAAACAACTCATATTTGAGTTTTCGTGGGCTATCGATCAACTTTGGTGACTACGATTGTGGGATTGCACTGTAGTTGTCCAATCTATATACTTATTTTCTATTGCCTTTTGCGAACCTTCATTTTTCATTAATTTATAGCCTCATTTAGGAAACTGCTCATGTTTGAGTTTTCATGGGCCATCAATCAACTTTGGTGACTATGATTGTCAATTGCATTGTACTTTTCCACTTTGTATGCATATTTTCTATTACCTTTCGCAAACCTTAATTTTTTTTGAGTTATAGCTGCCTTTAGAAAAACAATCGTGTTTAAGTTTTTATGGGCCATCGATTGACTTTGGTGAGTACGATTGTGGATTACGCTGTAGTTGTCTATTCTATACACGCGTTTTCTATTTTCTTTCTTGAAGCTTCATTTTTTGTTGAGTTATAGCCACATTTAGGAAACTGGTCGTGTTTGAAATTTTGTGGGCCACCGATCAACTTTGGTGACTACGCTTGTGGATTTTACTATAGTTTTTCATTTTATATGCATATTTACTATTGCCTTTCATGAACCTTCATTTTTTGTGGAGTTATAGCCGCATTTAAGAAAACGCTCATATTTTAGTTTTTGTAGGACATCAATCTACTTTGGTGACAATAATTATGGATTACACTATAGTTGTGCATTTTATATGCGTATTTTCTATCGCCTTTCATGAACCTTCATTTTTCGTCGAGTTATAGCCGCACTTAGCAAACTACTCGTCCTTGAATTTTGGTGGGCCATTGATCAACTTTGGTGACTATGATTGTCGATTATACTATAGTTGTCCATTCTGTATGCATATTTTCTATCACCTTTCGTGAACCTTCATTTTTATTTGAGTTAATGTTGCTTTTAGGAAACCAGTCATGCTTGAGTTTTCATGGGCCATTGATCAACTTTGGTGACTATGATTCTGGATTGCACTGTAGCTATCCAATCTGTACACGTATTTTCTATCACTTTTTGCGAACCTTTCTTTTTTCTTGTGTTATAGCCCCATTTAGGATATTGCTTGTGTTCTAGTTTTCGTGGGCCATTGATCCACTTTGCTGACTACGAGTTTGGATTGCACTGTAGATGTGAATTCTATACACATATTTTCCATCCCCTTTCACAAACCTTCATTTTTTGTTGAGTTATAGCCATATTTAGTAAACCACTCATGTCTGAGTTGTCGTGGGCCATCGATCAACTTTTGTGACAATGATTGCGGATTGCACTGTAGTCGTCCATTCTGTAAGCGTATTTTCTATTTCCTTTTGCAAACCTTCATTTTTTGTTATGTTATAGTGACATTTGGGAAGCCGCTCATTTTTGAGTGTTCATGGGCCATCGATCAAGTTTGGTGACTACAATTTTAGATTGCACTGTAGTTGTGAATTCTATAAACGTATTTTCTATCCCCTTTCGTGAACCTTGATTTTTCATGGAGTTATAGCCGCATTTAGGAAACTGTCGTGTTTGAGTTGTCATGGGCCATCCATTGACTTTAATGACTACGATTGTGGATAGCACTGTAGTTGCCCATTCTATATGCATATTTTCTATCTTCTTTTGTGAACCTTTGTTTTTTGTTGAGTTATACCCGCATTTAGGAAACCACTCATGTTTGAGTTTTCGTGGGGCCATCGATCAAGTTTGGTGACTATGTTTGTGGATTACACTGTAGTTGAGAATTCTATGTGTATTCTCTATCGCCTTTCGAGAACCTTCATTTTTATTTGAATTATAGCCGAATTTAGGAAACCGCTCAAGTTTGAGTTTTTGTCGGCTATCGATCAACTTTGTTGACTTCGCTTGCGGATTGTATAGTAGTTATGTATTTTGTACACATATTTTTAATCACCTTTCATGAACCTTTATTTTTTGTTGAGTTATAGCCATAGATAGAAAAACACTCGTGTTTGAGTTTTCGTGGGCGATCCATCAACATCTATTTTCTATCGCCTTTCAGGAACCTTCATTTTTTGTTGAGTTATAGCAGCACTTAGGAAACTGATCATGTTTGAGTTTTCATGGGCCATCGATCAGCTTTGGTGACTATGATTCTAGATTGCACTGTAGTCATCAATTCCCCTTTTGCGAACCTTCAATTTTTGTTGAGCTATAGCCGCATTTAGGAAAACGTTCATTTTTGAGTTTTCATGGGTCATTGATCAGCTTTGGTGACTATGATTGTGGATCGCCCATTAGTTTTGCATTCTATATGCGTATTTTCTATCTCCTTGCGTGAACCTTCGTTTTTCGTTGAGTTATAGCTCCATTTAGGAAATGCTCATGTTTGAGCTTTCATGGGCCATCAATCAACTTTGGTGACTATGATTGTGGATTGCATTGTATTTTTCCATTCTATACGTGTATTCTCTATTGCCTTTCACAAAACTTAATTTTTGTTGAGTTATAGACACATTTAGGAAACCGCTCGTTTTTTAGTTTTCGTGGGCCATCAAACAACTTTGGTGACTACGATTGTGGATTGTACTCTAGTTGTGCATTCTGTACACATATTATTAATCACCTTTCATGAACCTTACCTTTTTCTTGAGTTATAGCCGTATTTAGTAAATCCCTTGTATTGACTTTTCGTGGACCATTAATCAAATTTGGTGACTACAATTGTTAGGAAACGCTCATGTTTGAGTTTTTGTGGGCCATTGATCAACTTTGGTGACTACGATTGTGGATTGCACTGTAGTTGTGCATTCTGTAACTGTATTTTCTGTCGCCTTTTGTGAACCTTCATTTTTCGTTGAGTTATAGCCATATTTAGGAAACCCCTTGTATTTGAGTTTTCGAGGGCCATCGATCAAGTTTGGTGACTACGATTGTGGATTGCACTGTAGTTGTCCATTCTATAAATGTATTTTCTATAGCCTTTCGTGAACCTTCATTTTTTGTTGAGTTATAGCGACATTTAGGAAACCGCTTGTGTTTGAGTTTTCATGGGCCATCTATCAACTTTGGTGATTGCACTTGCGGATTGCACTATAGTTGTGCATTTTGTACGCATATTTTCTATCGCCTTTTGTGAACTTTTATTTTTTGTTAAGTTATAGCCACATTTAGGAAACCGCTCATGTTTGAGTTTTTTTTGGCCTTTGATCAACTTTGGTGACTACGATTGTGGATTGTACTGTAGTTGTCAATTATGTATGCATATTTTTAATCGTCTTTCATAAACCTTCATTTTTTGTTGATTTATAGCTGCATTTAGGAAAACGCTCATGCTTGAGTTTTCGTGGGCCATTGATCAGCTTCGATGTCTATGATTGTGGATTACATTGTAGTTGTTCATTCTATACATATATTTTCTATCGCATTTCACAAACCTTCATTTTTCATTAAGTTATAGTCGCACTTAGAAAACCGCTCATGTTTGCATTTTGTGGGCCACCGATCAATAGTGGTGACTACGATTGTGGATTGCACTCTAGTTGTCCATTCTATACACATTTTTTCTATTGCCTTTTGTGAACCTTCATTTCTTGTTGAGTTATAGCCGCATTTAGGAAACCGCTCGAGTTTGAGTTTTCATGGGCCATTGATCAACTTTCGTGACTAGGCCTATGGATTGCGTTGTAGTTGTGCATTTTGTACATGTATTTTCTATTGCCTTTCGTGATCATTCATTTTTTGTTGAGTTATAACTGCATTTAGGAAACTGCTCATGTTTGAGTTTTTGTGGGCCATCAATCAACTTTGGTGACTACGATTGTGCATTGTATTGTAGTTGTGCATTTTGTACACATATTTGGAACCTTCATATTTTGTTGAGTTATTGTCGTGTTTACAAAAACTCTCGTGTTTGTGTTTTCGTGGGCCATCAATCAAATTTGGTAACTACGACTATGGATTGCATTGTAGTTCTACATTCTATATGCATATTTTCTATCGACTTTCGCAAACCTTCATTTTTTGTTGAGTTATAGCTGCATTTAGGAAACCGCTCATGTTTCAGTTTACATGGGCCATCAATCAACATTGGTGATTAGGATTGTGGATTGCACTATAATTGTCCATTTTGTACATGTATTTTCTATCGCCTTTTGTGAACCCTCATTTTTTGTTGAGTTATAGCAGCATTTAGTAAAAAACTCGTGTTTGAGTATTTGTGGGCCATCAATCAACTTTCGTGACTACGCTTGTGGATTACACTATAGTTGTACATTCTATACTCATATTTTCTTTTTCCATTCGTGAACCTTCATTTTTTGTTGAGTTATAGCCGCATTTAGGAAACTATTCATATTTATGTTTTCATGGGCCATCAATCAACTTTAGTCAGTATGATTAAGGATTATATTGCAGTTGTTCATACTACACACATATTTTTTATCGCCTTTTGTGAACCTTCATTTTTCACTGAGTATAGTCACACTTAGGAAACTCCTCGTGTTTGTGTTTTGTGGGCCATTGATCAACTTTGGTGACTATGTAGGATTGTTGAATGCACTGTAGTTGTCCATTATGTCTGTGTGTTTTCTATCACCTTTCGCAAACATTCATTTTTTGTTGAGTTATAGCCATATTTAGGAAGCCGCTCACTTTTGAGTATTTGCGGGCCATCAATCAATTTTGGTGACTACGATTGTGGATTGTACTATATTTGTGCATTCTATATGCATATTTTTAATTACCTTTCATTAACCTTCAATTTTAGTTGAGTTATAGCCACATTGAGGAAAACACTCGTTTTTGAGTTTTTGTGGGCCATCGATCAACTTTGGTGACTACAATTTTGGATTACACTGTAGTTGTGCATTCTATACACATATTTTCTATTGCCTTTTGTAAACCTTTATTTTTCGTTCAGTTATAGTTGCACTTAGGAAACCGCTTATGTTTGAGTTTTCGTCGGCCTTTGATCAACATTTGTGACTACAAATGTGTATTGTACTGTAGTTATCCATTCTCTACATGTATTTTCTATCGCCTTTCACGAATCTTCATTTTTTGTTGAGTTATAGCCGTATTTAGCAAACCACTCGAGTTTGAGTTTTTGTGGCCCATTGATCAACTTTGGTGACTACTCTTGTGGACTACACTATAGTTGTGCATTCTATACACATATTTTATATCGCCTTTCACAAACCTTCATTTTTTTTTTAGTTATAGCCGCATTTAGGAAATCACTCATGTTTGAGTTTTTGTGGATGGATCAAGTTTGGTGACTACGATTGTGGACTACACTATAGTTGTGCATTCTATATGTGTACTTTCTATCGCCTTTCACACACTTAGGAAACCTATCATCTTTGAGTTTTCATGGGCCATCGATCAATTTTGGTGACTACAATTGTGGATTGCACTATAGTTGTCCATTCTATATGCGTATTTTCTATTGCCTTTCGTGAACCTTCATTTTTTGTTCAATTATAGCCGCATTTAGGAAACCGCTCGTGTTTGAGTTTTCCTTGTCCATCGATCAACTTTGGTGACTACTATTGTGGATTGCACTGTAGTTGTGCATTATGTACACTAATTTTCTATCGCATTTTCTGAACCTTCATTTTTTGTTGAGTTATAGCTGCATCTAGGAAACTGCCCATGTTTGAGTTTTTGTGGCCTATCAATCAACTTTGGTGACTACGATTGTGGATTGTAATCTAGTTTTGCAATTTTGTATACATATTTTTAATCACCTTCCACGAACCTTCATTTTTTTATTGAGTTATAGCCGCATTTAGGAAAACGCTCGTGTTTGAGTTTTCATGGGCCATCAGTCAATTTTGTTGACTACGATTCTGGATTACACTGTAGTTATGCATTCTATACGTGTATTTTCTATTGCCTTTCGTGAACCTTCAATTTTCGTTGAGTTATATCAACTTTGGTGACTACGATTGTGGATTGCACTATAGTTACCCATTCTCTAAGCATATTTTTTGTCACCTTTCATGAACCTTCATTTTTTGTTGAGTGATGGCCGCATTTAGGAAAACGCTCGTGTTTGAGTTTCCATGGGCAATCGATCAACTTTGGTGACTACGATTGTGGATTGCACTGTAGTTGTCTATTATGTACACATATTTTCTATTCACTTTCGTCAACCATCATTTTTTGTTGAGTTATAGCCACATTTAGGAAATCACTCGTGTTTGAGGTTTTGTCGGCCATCAATCAACTTGGGTGACTACGATTGTGGATTGCACTATAGTCGTCAATTTTGTATGCGTATTTTCTATCGTCTTTCACGAACCTTCATTTTTTGTTGAGTTATAGCCGCATTTAGAAAACCACTCATTTTTGAGTTTTTTGGGGCCATCGATCAATTTTGGTGGCTACGATTGTGGAATTTATGATAGTAGTGCATTCTGTATGCATATATTTAATCATCTTTCACGAACCTTCATTTTTCATTGAGTTATAGCCGCATTTAGGAAAACGTTCATGTTTGAGTTTTCTTGGGCCATCAATCAACTTTGCTGACTACGATTGTGGATTTCACTATAGTAGTCCATTATGTATGCTTATTTTCTATTTCCTTTCGCCAACCTTCATTTTTGGTTGTGTTGTAGCTGCATTTAGGAAACCACTTGTGTTTGAGTTTTCATGGGCCATCAATCAACTTTGGTGACTACGATTCTTGATTGAACTATAGTTGTGAATTCTATACGCGTATTTTGTATCCCCATTCGTGAACCTTCATTTTTCAGTTGAGTTATAACCGTATTTAGGAAACCACTCATGTTTGAGTTTTTGTTGGCCATCAATCAAATTTGTTGACTAAGATTGTGGATTGCACTGTAGTTGTCCATTCCGTACTCGTATTTTCTATTGAATTTCTTGAACCTTCATTTTTTGTTGAGTTATATCCACATTTAGGAAATCGCTCGTGTTTGACTTTTTGTGGGCCATTGATCAGCTGTAGTGACTATGATTGTGGATTGTACTATAGTTGTGCACTCTGTACACATATTTTTAATCACCTTTCAAGAAACTTCATTTTTTGTTGAGTTATAGCTGCATTTAGGAAAATGCTCTATTTTGTGTTTTTGTGGGCCATCAATCAACTTTGGTGACTATAATTATGGATTGCATTGTAGTTGTCAATTTTGTATGCGAATTTTCTATCGTCTTTCACGAACCTTCATTTTTTGTTGAGTTATATCCACATTTAGGAAATCGCTCGTGTTTGACTTTTTGTGGGCCATTGATCAGCTGTAGTGACTATGATTGTGGATTGTACTGTAGTTGTGCACTCTGTACGCATATTTTTAATCACCTTTCAAGAAACTTCATTTTTTGTTGAGTTATAGCTGCATTTAGGAAAATGCTCTATTTTGTGTTTTTGTGGGCCATCAATCAACTTTGGTGACTATAATTATGGATTGCACTGTCGTTGTCAATTTTGTATGCGAATTTTCTATCGTCTTTCACGAACCTTCATTTTTTGTTGAGTTATAGCTGCATTTAGGAAACCACTCATGTTTGAGTTTTTTTGGGCCATCGATCAACTTTGGAGGCTATGATTGTGGATTGTATTATAGTAGTGCATTATGTATGTATATTTTTAATCATCTTTCATGAACCTTCTTTTTTTGTTGAGTTATAGCTGCATTTAGGAAAACGTTTGTGTTTGAGTTTTCATGGGCCATCAATCAACTTTGGTGACTACGATTGTGGATTCCATTGTAGTTGTCCATCCTGTACGCTTATTTTCTATCGCCTTTCGCCAACCTTCATTTTTTGTTGAGTTATAGCTGCATTTAGGAAACCACTCGTGTTTGAGTTTTCATGGGCCATTGACAACTTTGGTGACTATGATTTTTGATTGCACTCTAGTTGTGAATTCTATACGCGTTTTTTCTATCCCCTTTTGCAAACCTTAAATTTTTGTTGAGTGATAGCCGTATTTAGGAAACCGCTCGTGTTTGAGGTTTTGTGTGCCATCGATCAACTTTGGTGACTATGATTGTGGATTGCACTGTAGTTGTTAATTCTATATGCGTATTTTTGATACTTTCACGAACCTTCATTTTTCGTTGAGTTATAACGACATTTAGTAAACTTCTCCTGTTTGAGTTTTGTGGGCCATCGATCAACTTTGGTGACTACAATTGTTGATTACACTGTAGTTGTCCATTTTATAATTGAATTTTCTATCACCTTTTGTGAACCTTCATTTTTCGTTTAGTTATAGCCATATTTAGCAAACCACTTGTATTTGAGTTTTCTTGGGTCATTGATTTAACATTGGCAAGTACAATTGTGGATTGCCCTATAGTTGTCCATTCTTTATGCATATTTACTCACCTTTCGCAAACCTTTATTTTTTGTTGAGTTAAAGGTGCATTTAGGACACTGCTCCTGTTTGACTTTTCGAGGACCATCGATCATCTTTGGTGACTACGGTTGTAGATTCCAATGTAGTTGTCCATTTTGTACCCATATTTTCTATTACCTTTTGTGAACCTTTATTTTTTGTTGAGCTATATCCGCATTTAGGAAACCGATCAAGTTTTAATTTTCGTGGGCCATCGATCAACTTTGGTGACTACGCTTGTGGATTACACTATAGTTGTACATTCTATATGGGTATTTTCTATCGCCTTTCACAAACCTTCATTTTTGTTGACTTATAGTCGCATTTAGGAAATCGCTCATATTTGAGTTTTTGTGGGCCATCCATCAACTTTGGTGACTACACTTGTGGATTACACTCTAGCTGTGCATTCTATATGCATATTTTCTATATCCTTTCATAAACCTTCATTTTTTGCTAAGTTATAGCCGCGTTTACGAAATCGCTCTGTAACTGAGGGTAATTTCTGGATGTTAGATGAGATCAATTAAATTGAAAGCAAAAGACAAAAACCAAAAGTAGCTACAAAACACAATGGAAGTATATGAAAGAACGATTATACCTGATCGCTGAAGTCTCCATGATTCATTTTTGTAGCACCTTCTTACTTGCTAGATATTGTTGCCCTCAGATTCCTTGTTCAAGCAATCTGGAAATGCCTAAGTCCTACAACAAGCCTTGAAGGATTTGCATAAAGTCTAGATGCCTATATCTAAAAACCAATGCCTATGCCAATATTAATCAAATGCCTATGACAACGAATAAGTAAATAAATGCCTATATTAATTACGTAAAATATCTCCCCTCAAAAATGAGAAGAAGATGGCATTTTATAGAAAAGGCCATTTCAAACGGACGGACGAGATAAATCATTGACAAGAACCTAAAATGAACGATCCAGATTAAACCTGAGAATCCCTAATTAGGGTTAGGGCAAAATCCTTAATCAAATGGTCAAAATAAAATCGGATGAACGGTGGAGAATAAATGAGGAAATTAATTAAAGAAATAAATATTTTCGAAAAATCAAGAAGATAAGATTGCCTGATTTGCAAGATTCGAAAAATCAAAGAGATAAGATTTGGACTAAAGATAAGATTTGGAAAATCAAGAATCTGCCCGATCACTTGATTTTTTGAAGATTAATTACTAATTTGAATTAAAATAATTCAAATTATGGATTTTGAGAGATAATAAATAATCTTTTTCAGATTATTTGTCAAAAAGGACTGACAGTTAAGATTGACATGACATTTTAAATAATTTAATTTATCTAAAATGAGAAGAATATTAATTGGCAATTAAATAATTAAATTTAATTATTTAATTTAGGAGATAAGATCAATTAATTAAATAAATTAATCAATTTATTTAATTAAGACAATTAGTGACATATTAAATAAATAAATGTAATTCATTTATTTAATAATCAAGAAGAATTAAATGACAAAGGGGAATTAAATAAATTAAGAAAATTTATTTAATTAAAGGAAGACTCGACAATTAATGACGATTTAATAAATAAATAAAATTTATTTATTTAATAATCATGAAGAATAAATGACATGAATTAATTAAATAATTATGAATTATTTAATCAATAGTCGAATGTGGACCAAGGACATAATTAAATGTCTTAATTATGCTAGGACGAAAGTGGTAAAAATGAAGCTTGCAGGCCTAGGTCATTTTTATGTGTCTACATTTTGCCCCTCTTTGTCATAATGTTGCTTGTCGCATTGTGACAAAGAAAAATAAGCCAAGAATATGCCCCAGCGAGGGTACGGAGTATCATTGCCCCCTCGGGAAATTTTCAAATTTTGGGTCGGCGCCAAAAAAATTTGCAAAGGGTCCCGATAAATCAATTTGATGACCAGAAAAACAACGGCGCAGTCGGTTTTGGATTCCGATATGTTTAGAGCAACTTACGAGGAAGTCAAAGGTGTTCAAATGAGCCTCCAGTATTGACTTTGTTTGAAAAATGCCATTTTGACCTTATAAATAGGTTGACAAAGGGGGTAAAGTCAATTCACTTTTACTATCTACCTTGCGAAACTCGAGAGCTCAAAGCGAAAGGCGCAGCAGTGAGGATGGTTATTCCAGTGTCAGAGCACCGCGGAGAGATCGTGAGGACCTTCAGACGGCCAGAGGGTTAAGAGCCGGCGGTATGTACCCTAAACTCGCTTTGTCATTTTATCGTTTTATGTGCTATTTAATGCTTCTAGGGTAGTCAACAAATGCGCCACGACGCATATGCGTTCGCGTAAGCCGCAATTGCTTTCGCGTTCGACGCATTTGATGCTTCGCGACGCAAGTGCACAAACCAAATTGAAATCACCAGTTTTTCGCGCCGCATTTGCCAATTCGTGCGACGCAAGTGACTTTCCAAGTCACAATTGACTGGTGGAATGCCGCAATCGTTAGTTTGAGACGCAATCACCATTTTAAACGCCGCAATTGCCATATCGCAACGCGATAGTCATGTTGCGACGCATTCAGTTTTTTAGTGACGCAGTTGTTATGTCGAGACGCAATTGCCATATTAATACGCAATTGATGTTTTGAACAACGCAGTTGTGTTTTCGCGACGCAATTGCTTGGTTGCGACGCACTTGCCTGTTGTCTTAATAAAACTTGCTTTGATGTTGTCATGCCTTTAGGTTCTTTCCATGATGTTGTCAGTTGTCCAAAAAGTGCTGATGCATTGTTCGTCTTGTTGCAGAGGCAGCTTGCCCCTATTTATACCAGAGAGAGCAGACCGACCACCTTTCGGTTTGCCAATCAGTTGGGTCCGTGAGAGCGGCGACGATTGATGAGACTAGGCTTATTTTATGCTGCGTTTATGCCCGCCATTCGGGCGAACAGGGGTTTGTTGACGGCGTTGTGTGAGCGATGGCATTCTGAGACCTATTCCTTCCACCTGCCGACAGGCGAGGCCACCATTACCTTGGAGGATGTCTACCGTATTCTCTGGATTCCTATTTGAGGGGAGCGGATTGTGTATGATCCACGTCATGGAGAGCAGACCTTTCACGCGTACTACCAGGATCAGGGTGCTGGACTGGGCATTCAGGGGTATGAGATCCATTGGGATTTCCTTGCAGAGCACTATGGGCGCTTCGATGCCTTCTTGGTGATGATGATTGCGGGTATCCTGGTTCCTGATCGGCGAGGACATGGCTTTCCGATTGGTTGGGGAGACATCCTAGTCGGTATGAGACGGGACCGGACAGTGTATGCTTGGGGTCCTTGCTTGCTAGGGACGCTATATCATCAGCTTCATGACGTTGTGTACAAGAGAGGAGAGAGTATCTCCTGTGGGACTACTCTTATGATGATCTGGGCATGGGAGCACATTGCCATATTCCGCCCTCCTATTGACAGACCACAGCTGGCCGAGGGGATGCCCTACTCTTACTACTATGCCGGTACATTACAGCAGACCCATATGGGTGAGACAGGGTGGTGGCGGCATAGGATTGATACCATGGTGACGTTCATCTGGAGGCCCTACAGGGATTGTGAGGCATGGGATGATGAGGATGAGCATCTGAGCTTTTGCAGACAGTACAGATATCTTATTGGTAGGACAGTGCAGACGTCCTTGATCATTGAGATGTACCTGCCACAGCGTGTGTTGAGACAGTTTGGCGAGCAGCAGGATGTGCCCATGGGGACGACAGAGTATGCCAGGTCGTCCAGAGAGTATGCCTGGGGGCTGGCCATCCCAGTGGCTTTCGCGACATAGCAGATAGATGGGTTAGCAGCCCAAGCCTAGGGTTGGAGAGGAGGAGCAGAATATCCGGGTACGACGACGCATATGATCTATGGTGGCAGGCACACCGACCAGTTCCCTTAACAGATCCCGATGGTCCGGCACCAGTTGACAGGCGGTCGGTTATTCCACGGGTGCCACGGGTCAAACGAGGTGGCAGAGGCAGGGATGGAGGCAGAGGCCGAGGCAGAGGTAGAGGTAGAGGTAGGGACGGAGATGGAGGGAGGGGTGGAGACGGAGGGAGGGGTGGGGACGATGGAGGCAGAGGTGGAGGCAGGGGTGGAGATGGAGGGAGGGATGGGGATGATGGAGGCAGAGGTGGAGGCAGGGGTGGAGACGAAGGGAGGGATGGAGGCAAGGGAGGAGACGGAGGTAGGTATGGAGGCAGAGGAGGAGATGATGGCAAAGATGGGCGGAGGCGACAGCGAGCCGGGCAGAGACAGGTCCGGAGGGTACGACCACGAGTGGCGAGGGCGGCATTAGATGCCATCCCCGAGGTTGGTGAGGAGGCAGAGGGTGAGGAGTAGCCCCGACAAGAGGGAGAAGGCGAGGGGAGGCAGGAGGGGGAGCCATAGGTGAGGGGACATGAGGAGGCGGAGAGGGAGAGACAGGAGGGGGATGTGGAGGTGAGGGGAGAGGCAGAGGATGTGGGTGTCAGGGCACCGGAGGAGGAGGTTGAGGTTGATGTCAGGGCACCGGAGGTGGAGATGGAGGTGGTAGGGGAGGAGGAGGCGGAGGTTCCAGGGCAGGAGGAGGAGGTGGCAGGGCAGGAGGAGGAGGTGGCAGGGCAGGATGATGACGATGATGACGAGAAGGATGATGCCATAGGTGAGGCCGAGAGACTTCTCAGATGGCAGATGGTGGAGGGGGAGGAGGAGATACCATCCACTTCGGGGTTGCCGCCAGATGCTACAGCTGATCAGAGAGTGGCCGACCTTCAGCAGAGATTAGACGCCAGCTTGGCACAGGTCAGGTATTTACAGTCGGCACTGGAGGTTGCCAGGGTAGAGCGGGACCAGGCGGTGATCCGCCAGCAGGATGCAGCCCAGTGGTGTACCGAGTTTGCAGCTTTGTGTACAGGACCCATGGGAGACATGGCTCGGGAGCTAGCCAGAGTTAGCACGAGATTGGGGCAGTACCGGACTCTCTATGAGCAGGCAGTGCCACCAGAGCGACGGGATCCTACCTTGTCCCGATCACAGACGAGGACAGGTAGCGGTCACAGGTCAGGCAGTGGCAGTGGTACCAGGAGCCACACCAGCGTCGGAGGGTCCACTTCGAGAGGTCACACATCCGGACACAGGTCACAGCCATAGATCGACTGGTTCCGTGCAGAGGTCAGGACAGGTACAGCCACCAGTTATAGATCCTACTACTTCTCAGAGTCCAGCAGCAGTGACCTCACGGGTGTTTTATACTGTTGAGATGACACTTGCCTTCTCAGTTCCGACAGTGGCGCAGGCAGAGGTCGCTACAGGACCACCTACTGTTTCAGTGCCCGTGACAGAGTTGCCTCCACCACATTCATCGCCTCGAGGGGATGACGAGGGCCTACCCTAGGGGTATTTTGTATTATGACACATTATGTATATTATATGAGCCTGCGAGCTCCATTTTTTGGGATATCCGTTGGCTCTATCCTGTGACATTGTACCTTTTTGAGATGATTCTATATGATTATGCAGTTTTGACGCGGCCTACATGTGTTATGTGATGCTCTTTGCTTTATGGATCATGCTATGTATGATGTTTAATTTATGATGCCATGTATGTACTATGATGCCTATTTGTGATTTTTGATGTCATGATTATGCAATGCATATTTATATGATTATGTTAATGCAATGCTTGTGCTTATGTATATGATTTACTGCCATGTATGATGTATGTATGGACCTAATGCAATGTATATGATTATGTATGCACTTATGTTTTTGGATGTCACAGGATATCATCGTGGGATGGACGAGAGAAGATGATGAGACTGATGAGAGGAGATGACCAGGTCGAAGAAGGGAAGACATGAGCCCTATGAAAATGCATGTTAATTCCTAGACCAAATCCTTCAAAACTTTACTGTAAGACTTTTAATATGTATTGCTCTTAATCATCATTGGGCAAACTGTTGTAATGGCCAACAAACACCATGATATGACATAGATCAAGGTGTGCAAGGTTGTACCATTACATAAGACAAACAGTCACAGACAAGGATGATCATGACTCATACTATGAGCGTGATTGCCCCAGTCTTGTTGTCATAATCAACCACAAACAGAAAAGACAAGGACAGATCATGATACGTCGCTGCTTCTCTAAATCCTGTTTCCAGGACATCCTTGAGAAACTAGTGACATGACTGCCAAAATACAAAAATAAAGTCCCTATCATGATATGTCGTTGCTTTTCTAAATCCCAGAATCAGGACCTCGCTGAGAAGCTAATAGTCATGCATGTCAATTGTCATGCTACGTCGCTGCTTCTCTAAATCCTGCTTATTGGGATCTCGCTGAAAAACTAATAACATGATAAAAGATCAAAAAGACAATTTGTCAAGTGTTTGCCAAGTGCATCTGGATATTTACTGTTCTAATGCCAAGAGGCCATGTTTGATAATGTCGAGATGTCAAAATGTTTAAAGTTTTGATTGATCTTGGAAAATGCCGAGACTTGGTGAATTCAGGAAGGACACATCCTGAATGATGTCGATGTCGAGAGAATATTATCCCTAATGGTCGTAAGGGGTCCTTCAAAATAATGACGATGCCTAGGAAGGACACATCCTAAGGCATAAATGACAGAGTTGATTCTTCAGAAGGACACATCTGAAGAATATTGTTGTCGCGAAGAGTGATCTTTAGGTGTCAGGAGGATCACTCAAAATGTCGAATGACGATGACGATGCCTAGGAAGGACACATCCTAAGGCGCAAATGACAGAGGTTATCGTTCAGAAGGACTCATCTGAAGACTAACTGAATTTTGACAGTTTGACTTGTTTATGATGATTTGACTTGTTTGGACCAAGTTTGACTTGTGTTTGATCATATGCCGATATTGTCATGATGATATGAGTGACATGTTTGATGAGATTAGCCATGTTTGAACAAATGATTGTTTTACTTTGGTTTAGGAGTTTCCCCATGTCGAAATTGCTTGAAGACTTTTGACGTGTGTGCCAGTGTAGTGCCATGAACCCTAATGGATCCACCTATATGCCTCGGCCTTACTATCAGATGACCTTGCCTTACGCCATACACCTCGAGACTCAGAGTCTCATTACCCACCAATGACTTTGTCTTGATGTGAGAGCAAAAAGATCTGGCCATGATTTTATTTTGACAAACCTAAAGGACTAACCTATCGTCTTGTGGACCTGGCATGAGTCTTGCCTAATGAAAGCAAATGCCAGACAACATAGTTCTGACAGATGATCGACCCGATTTGACATGACTCACCTTTAACAAGAGATGCCCCAGTGTGTTTGGCGCTTTCACCAGTTTGATGTTTTGTTTGGTTTTGTTCGGTAAGTAATTTTAATATGATTTTGTGTCTTTTTCAGGACTTTTTGTGATGTTTTGTCTTTCTTCAGACTTTTGGTGATGTTTTTGTCTTTTTTGTGGACTTTTGTGATGTTTTTTCTTTTCAAGACTTTGGTGATGTTTTGTCTTTTTAGACTTTTACATGTTTTTGCTTTTTTCGTGACTTTTATCATGTTTTGTCTTTTTTCGACTTTTGGCGACATGTTTTTGTCAAGATCATGTGTGACATCCACTGCAGTTTCATGATAAACCTTATTCCCCCAGTCAGGTCTGAGACTTAGCCATTTACAAGGGACATGGATGGGATGCTGCTGACTTGGTAGATGGACAGTTGTCAGGACTTGATGTCAATCAGTTATCTACTAGGATAGGTAGGGTAGGATGTGATGGCGATTTTGCAGAAATAATGGCAGAAATACCCTTCATCCTAGGCCAAGTTAGACCAAGTGACAGTAGATGGCAGAGCAATGATTGATTACGCATGGCACCTGTTTGCCAGGTTTTCACCATTGAACGAATCATTTTTCTCTTTACTATTTTCATAATTTTTTGATTTTTTTGGTGTCACCAAGACGCCTGTTTTCCAGGTTTTCATCAAGGTGATGATTTTTATCATTTTTCAATTTTTATTTTTTTTTGTATTTTATGATTCTCAGCTCCATCCTCTGATGCTATGCGTAGAACTTTCGGAGATGTAAACTGTTGATGGGTTTTGTCAACTATTCCCCATCTAGAGTTGCCAATTGATAAGCTCCAAGAGCCAAAAAGAAGATATGATAATATAGGGACTCCAGCCAGCCATTCTAAATTTTCCTCGGCTTTTTCCTCGTCCGCTTTGGTTCGGGTTCCGCATTGAACCAGTCACCAATGTCAAACTTCCGACTCATAACCCTTTTATTGTAGCTGTGACAAAGGCAGTTTTGATATGCTTGGAGATGATTCAATGAGTTTTTTCTTCTTTCTTCCAGCATTTCCAGCTCATGCAAACGTGATTGTCGGTAGTCCTCTTCATTAGTTAGACCCTTCAAGGAGACTCGTAGTGAAGGAATTTTGACCTCAACGGGTAAGATGGCTTCAACAAAGACCCTGTGGTGAATCCGGTGGCCCTCAGAGAGGAGTAACAATTTAATGCTGGGGTCTCGATAAGCTTCCACGTATGTTGTTAAGTTGTATGTGCTACCACTTTACTATCGGATACTCTTCTTTAAGATCTTGACAATGGTTTTGCTAGATGCCCTCACCTCGTCGCTTCATGTAGTATGAGAGGAAAGCGTTGGATATGGAATCGCCACATAACTCATGCATGTCTTCGTTTTGAATGACGCCCGTCGCGGTGATGATTGATCGCGTAAGGCCATACTGGCAAATGATATAATTAAGGATGAACTTTGATATTTGTTTGCCAGTAATATATGTCAATGGAATGGCTTCAATCCACTTTGTGAAATACTCAGTGGCGGTAATAATGAATTTATGGCCGTTGGATGAGGTTGGATGAATCTTACCCACGAGGTCGAGTCCCCATTGAGCGAAGGGCCAAGGAGAAGTGATGGGCCGAAGTTCCTATGCTGGAGCATGGACCAAGTCACTGTGTATCTGACATTTGCGACAAGTCCTGACATATTCAATTGCATCTTTGTCCATTGTCGGCCAATAATACCCAAGTCTCGTCAGTTTCTTGGATAGCATAGGACCACTTGAATGAGATCCGCATATACCGTCGTGTACTTCTCGTAAGGTCGTACATGCTTCGTCGATGTCAAGACATCTAAGGAGGGTATCGTCGAAACTACGGCGGTATAGGGTGTCACTAACAATGGCATACCTTGCAGATTTTCTAATGAAGGACTTTCGTTGGTTATTTGATAGGTTTGGTGGGAGGGTGTGAGACTTTAGGTAATCGTAAATGTCTTGATACCAAGGAGAGTTGGGACCAACAAGTTCAAAAACCATTTCTGATTTTGGGATATCATATGCCGGTATCAAAAGCTGCTCTACTAAGAATTCAAATTGTGGCACATTTTTAGGGATGTCCAGGAGAGAACTGATAGTAGCCATTGCATCAGCTGCCTTATTCTGTGTCCTGGGGATTTGTTCAAAAGAAATCAGTTGGAAGTACATCCGGAAACTGTCCACCATCCTCTTGTAGGGAAGCAGCTTCTCATCCTTTGTTTCATAGTCATCATTCACTTGGTTGATTATTAACTGGGAATCCCCGAATACAAGCAGTGTCTGAATTTTCCATTTGATTGCTAACTTGAGACCTGTGACCAGTGCTTCATATTCAACAATGTTATTTGTACAGGGGAAAGCAATCCGAAATGATTTAGGAATTGAATCCCCCTGTGGTGTGATAAACAGGATTCCTGCGCCTGAGCCATGACCAGTATGAGACCCATCAAAATATAGTTTCCATGGTGCTGCCGGTTCCGCAAGAAAAATGGACTCATCAGGAAAATTAGTTACTAATGGATGAGTGGCTTGAATCGGTGCATCTGCTAGTTGATCTGCTATTACTTGCCCTTTTATTGCCTTGCGCTCAACATACTGTATGTCATACTCGCTTAAGATCATGATCCATTTTGCCAACCGGCCTGTTAATGCTGCCCGACTTAGTAGATATTTCAATGGATCAATCTTGGCAACCAGTTGTGTCTGATGACTGAGCATATAGTGTCTTAGTTTTTGGGATGCAAAGACAACAGCGAGGCATGCACGTTCAATGTATGTGTAGTTCAACTCATAGCCTATCAACGTGCGGATGATGTAATAAATTGCCCTTTCTTTTCCTTCGTGATCATTTTGGGCTAGCAATGCCCCCAGTGCTGAACTAGTAGTCGAGATGTATAGAATCAAAGGCTTTCCATGAATGGGCGGCATGAGTACTGGTGTTGATAGTAGGTAATCTTTTATTTGTTGGAAGGCCTCTTGACATTTATCTGTCCATACAAAGGGGACACTTTTATGTAACAAGTACTGGAACGGATGGCACTTATCTTCCAACTGGGCTATGAAACAGCGAATAGATTGTACTCTACCCTGTAAAGTTCTAAGTTCACTGATCCCTCTGGGTGGAGGCATGTCTATAATTGCTTTGACCTTGGCCGGATCGACCTCTATGCCTCTTCGGGAAACTATGTATCCCAATAGTTTTCCTGATGTGACCCCAAAGACACATTTCTTAGGGTTTAGCCGAACTTTGTACTCTTCAAGTCTCTTGAAAATTATGTCGAGTACTCTCAAATGATCTTTCCTAGTTGATGATTTGGCCAACAGGTTGTCTACATAATCCTCCATTATATCGTGCATCATGTCGTGGAAGATCGTGGTCATAGCCCTTTGATATGTGGCACCTGCGTTTTTGAGACCAAAGGGCACGACGTTCCAACAATATGTACCCCATGGGCAAGTAAATGTTGTTTTGTGTTGATCCTCAGGAGCAATGCGGATTTGATTATAACCAGAGAAACCATCCATGAGGGATAGCATCTCATGTCCTGCAGTTAGGTTGACTATGATGTCAATGTTGGGCAAAGGAAAGTCATCCTTTGGACATGCTTTATTTAGATCCCAAAAGTCTGTACATACCCGAATCAGCCCATTTGGCTTTGTCGCCGGCACTAGATTGGAAATCCATTCAGCATAATCTATAGACCTTATGAATCCGGCATCCAATAATTTCTTTAATTCAACCTTGACCAATAGAGCAACTTGAGGGTGCATTTTGCACAACTTCTGCTTGACTGGTTTAGCATTGGGTATTAGTGGCAGATGATGCAGAACCAGTTTGGGGTCCAATCCTGGCATGTCTGCATAGGACCATGCAAAGTTGATTTTTCATTCTGTAAAGAATTTATGAAATTCTGGTTTCTCTTCATCGGTCAACGACGCGGCAAATAGGACCATCTTGGGGTCTTTTGCAGTTGAAATGTTATCCTCTATTGTGTCCTCAATAAGCATGGCTGATTTCTCCTGTTGCACAGGGAGAAAGTCTAGTCCTCCATCTTTGGGCACCTCAGAGAGGTTTTCACCCACAGATTCATCCTTTATTTTTACTATTTTATCGTAAAGAGGTGCCTTTCGGTTTTCACCTAGAGACGTTTCATTTTGCTTTATTTTTATTTTTTTTTGCGACTAGAGGTGAACAATCTCGGCCCAGAAGTATCGCGGTGCCGATCTAAATCAATAACGGAATCACGATTTAATGGTCCCCGGGTATGCCTTCATTAAATCCCATGAATTGGCAATGGCTTCATCATTTTGGAATGTGTCCAGAACTGGCGGTCCTTGTTGGTCCCAATCGACTAGTTCAGGGTAAACTAAAGAGATGCCATCGTCAAGGCTAGTGAATTGGGGTGAGGATGTGAACAACATGTAGATGGATTCGTTGATATTGTAGATGAGGTTATCATCATCCAACTCTACATCGGACTCTATCCAATATTCTCCTTCACTAGTGTCATATTCATTGTCGTAATAAGGAGTGAAGGTTTTAGAGCCCTGGTTATCAATGTCGTCTGACACTTCAGATAGATTAGACTGAGGGGGGTCAGATGATGGCTGTTGTGTTTTATGAGAAGTGGTACTAGGGCTTTGACTATTTGGTGCCTGTTCAATTTTGAATGTTT